>VIIQ02000127.1:0-265606 GCA_007449985.2 Desmodesmus armatus | reverse complement strand
TTGTCTTTCATCAGAGCCAAGCAGATGTTTTTTTTGCGGACCACCACCGTTGCGCACCATCACGCGGCACCCGCCAACAACCAACCCAACGCTACGCGCTGCACTCTGACTCAATTGGGGTGCTGTTGGTACGCTTGAAGACACTATTCTTGTCTTTCGTCAGAGCCAAGCAGATGTTTTTTTTTTGCGACCACCACCGTTGGCACCATCACGCGGCACCCGCCAACACCACCCAACGCTACGCGCTGCACTCTGACTCAATTGGGGTGCATGTTGGTACGCTTGAAGACAGTATTTTTGTCTTTCATCAGAGCCAAGCAGATGTTTTTTGCGGACCACCACCGCTGCGCACCATCAAGCGGCACCCGCCGACACCAAACCCAACGCTACGCGCTGCACTCTGACTCAATTGGGTGCATGTTGGTACGCTTGAAGACCACTATTCTTGTCTTTCATCAGAGCCAAGCAGTGTTTTTTTGCGGACCACCACCGTTGCGCACCATAACGCAACACCCCCACACCAACCCAACGCTACGCGCTGCACTCTGACTCAATTGGGGTGCATGTTGGTACGCGTGAAGACACTATTTTTGTCTTTCATCAGAGCCAAGCAGATGTTTTTTGCGGACCACCACCGCTGCGCACCATCCAGCGGCACCCGCGACACCAACCCAACGCTACGCGCTGCACTCTGACTCAATTGGGGTGCATGTTGGTACGCTTGAAGACAGTATTTTGTCTTTCATCAGAGCCAAGCAGATGTTTTTTTTGCGGACCACCACCGTGGCACCATCACGCGGCACCCGCCGACACCAACCCAACGCTACGCGCTGCACTCTGACTCAATTGGGGTGCATGTTGGTCCGCTTGAAGACACTATTTTGTCTTTCATCAGAGCCAAGCAGATGTTTTTTTGCGGACCACCACCGTTGCGCACCATCACGCAACACCCGCCGACACCAAACCAACGCTACGCGCTGCACTCTGACTCAATTGGGGTGCATGTTGGTACGCGTGAAGACACTATTTTTGTCTTCATCAGAGCCAAGCAGATGTTTTTTTTGCGGACCACCACCGCTGCGCACCATCACGCGGGCACCCGCCGACACCAACCCAACGCTACGCGCTGCACTCTGACTCAATTGGGGTGCATGTTGGTACGCTTGAAGACAGTATTTCTGTCTTTCATCAGAGCCAAGCAGATGTTTAAATAAGACCACTGCAACTGCTACTGATTGGCCAACAGCTTACCCACAGGGGTTGGGCAGCAATGGGCGGCGGCAGGGGTTGGGGTGCCGGGGGGCTGGGGTGGCGCACACTTAGGTGGACAAAAGTTTTTACGACCGACCAAATTCCCTGTCACCCCAAGACAGCAGGTTTCCGTTGATGTTCGGTATTTGAACGTTTCTCAGCTTTCCCATTGCACTACTGTTGTGCGTTGGCCAAGGTGGTCAGCGCGGTGTTTTGTGGTGCGTGCAGCCGGCGATCGAGACTACCTCCCCCACCCGGTTGATGCACGCGCGCGCCTAGCCTTAGCCTTAGCCGCACGCCGCACCAGCACCAAGCACCTAGCTCCTCTGCCTATACCTTCCTTATTGATGGGGTGGTGGGAGCCTTGGGGTGCCTGCTCAGCTTCCACCAGCCTGTGGCCTGTTGTGTGTGGTTCCAGAGGTGAAATTGCCACTTGCTTTCAGGGGTGCTGGCTGCCAGGTTGGCCTTCTCTGTGCTGAAGCTGCACATGGCTTTGGGGGACAGGGGGATGGGCTGGGGGTGAGGCATGCATGCAGCTGGTGGGGCTATCTGCAGCATCCATTCTTGTGGCTGCAGCCTGGACTGAAGGGTGTGGGGGTCAAAATCACCTTGCAATTTCAGGCACTTTCTGAGGGGGTCACCCCCAGGGTTGCACTTGCATGCAGTGATGGTTGCAGTGATTGGCAGAGCCTGTCATGCAACTGCTCTGGTAGTGCACCTCTTCAGCTGTGTGGTGGTGGGTACTGATGACAAAGCTGATGTTCTAGCTGTGAGTGCTACTGTGTCAGTCACATTGAGCACAAACTTTTGTCCCTAGGTGTGCGCCACTGGTGGATTTTCCTCATGGTCCCTGCAAGGTGTGCTTGCATCTGAGGTGGGGCAGCACCCTGCTGTTGGTAAATGCCTGCTGTTGTCCCTCATGGTGTGATGGGTGTGCTGGCTTCCCCCTGTGAGTGGCTGGATTGATTGCAAGCATGTTCGATATTGGCCACTTTTTGACCATCTTGGTGGGTGACATGGGCGCACGGGGCGACTGTTTTCTTCTGCCAGTGGTAAAGCCACCAACAACCCTTGAGGCTGTCACATGTGTGCTTCTGAGCTCCCCACTGTGCTGCTTCCTATCACTCTGTGTAGCTGGCTGCTGCTGCTTTGTGAGATACTACAAGCAAAATGCAGGTTAGGGGTGCACTGTGGGGGGTCAGCCAAGTTGAGGTAAAAGCTGCCAGCTGCAACAGCAACAAGACAAGCATTTTTACATTCATAAAAGACCACTGCACCTGCTACTGATGGCACCAACAGCTTACCCACAGGGGTTGGTGGCAGCAATGGGCGGCGGCAGGGGTTTGGGGTGCGGGGGGCTGGGTGTGGCGCACACTTAGGACAAAAGTTTTACGACCGACACAAATCCCTGTCACCCCAAGACAGCAGCAGTTTCCGTTGATGTTCGGTATTTGAACGTTTCTCAGCTTTCCCATTGCACTACGTTGTGCGTTGGCCAAGGTGGTCAGCGCGGTGTTTTGTGGTGCGTGCAGCCGGCGATCGAGACTACCCTCCCCCACCCGGTTGATGCCACGCGCGCGCCTAGCCTTAGCCTTAGCCGCACGCCGCACCAGCACCAAGCACCTAGCTCCTCTGCCTATACCTCCTTATTGATGGGGTGGTGGGAGCCTTGGGGTGCCTGCTCAGCTTCCACCAGCCTGTGGCCTGTGTGTGTGTGTTCCAGAGGTGAAATTGCCACTTGCTTTCGCACCATCACGCAGCACCCGCCGACACCAACCCAACGCTACGCGCTGCACTCTGACTCAATGGGGTGCATGTTGGTACGCGTGAAGACACTATTTTTGTCTTTCATCAGAGCCAAGCAGATGTTTTTTTTGCGGACCACCACCGCTGCGCACCATCACGCGGCACCCTCCGACACCAACCCAACGCTACGAGCTGCACTCTGACTCAATTGGGGTGCATGTTGGTACGCTTGAAGACACTATTTTGTCTTTCATCAGAGCCAAGCAGATGATTTTTTTGCGGACCACCACCGCTGCGCACCATCACGCGGCACCCGCCAACACCAACCCAACGCTACGCGCTGCACTCTGACTCAATTTTTTTTTGTTCAGGGTGAGCAATTTACAAGAGCGGAGTCAACTCTGACTCAATTGGGGTGCATGTTGGTACGCGTGAAGACACTATTTTTGTCTTTCATCAGAGCCAAGCAGATGTTTTTTTTGCGGACCACCACCGCTGCGCACCATCACGCGGCACCCTCCGACACCAACCCAACGCTACGAGCTGCACTCTGACTCAATTGGGGTGCATGTTGGTACGCTTGAAGACACTATTTTTGTCTTTCATCAGAGCCAAGCAGATGATTTTTTTTGCGGACCACCACCGCTGCGCACCATCACGCGGCACCCGCCAACACCAACCCAACGCTACGCGCTGCACTCTGACTCAATTTTTTTTTGTTCAGGGTGAGCAATTTACAAGAGCGGAGTCAACTCTGACTCAAATGGGGTGCATGTTGGTACGCTTGAAGACATTATTTTGTCTTTCATCAGAGCCAAGCAGATTTTTTTTTGTTACAAGTGGATACTTTCACCGCTGAGCGGTACTCTCAGCGGTGAAACTCTCACCGCTGAGCGGTACTCTCTTTTATGCGGACCACCACCGCTGCGCACCATCACGCGGCACCCGCCGACACCAACCCAACGCTACGCGCTGCACTCTGACTCAATGGGGTGCATGTTGGTACGCTTGAAGACACTATTTTTGTCTTTCATAAGAGCCAAGCAGATGTTTTTTTGCGGACCACCACCGCTGCGCACCATCACGCGGCACCCGCCGACACCAACCCAACGCTACGCGCTGCACTCTCACTCAATTGGGGTGCATGTTGGTACGCTTGAAGACACTATTTTTGTCTTTCATCAGAGCCAAGCAGATGTTTTTTTTGCGGACCACCACCGCTGCGCACCATCACGCGGCACCCGCCGACACCAACCCAACGCTACGCGCTGCACTCTGACTCAATTGGGGTGCATGTTGGGACGCTTGAAGACACTATTTTGTGTGTTAGGGAAAGGGGTCACTCTGGCGCACTGCTCTACTGCTCTACTGTTCTACTGCTGTCGTCTCTGGTTATGTCACCACTGTAAGGCAGGGAGCCGTCCTCTGGAGGCTTCGCCGATTAGGCCAGTCCGTTTGTCTCGATTAGTCGCTTTGCTGTTGTAACGAAGAAGCTTCGCAGGGCTTTCTAGACGCATCAGACACCGTTTGATGAGCATAAGGTTCGATGGTGCTGCTGCCTATCGCATGAAACCGTTCGTGCATGGATGCTGCCGATTTGTCAACTGATCGATGGCTGCAGCAGGCCCATCACGAATAGGCTGCAGGTGCGCCGTGAAAGCGTTCAAAGCAAGTAATGAAACTCTCAAATTTACATTTCTTTATTCTTGCCTCTGCTGCATGTGCGGGCTGCCATGTGGCCAGCTGGGGTCAGTTGTGGTTGCATGAGGAGGTGTATACTGAGAGCCCAGCCTGCTGCAACATGCAGGCCCATGTTTCAGGGCAGCAGAGAGCCACTGGCATCGAAGGCTGCTGGCCACAGCATGGTGCAGCTGCTCGGGGCTGCGAGGGAGGCCAGCATCAGCTCTGGGGGTGTGGGCTGCATGGGGCGGTGCTGGGGTGGTGGTGGGGGGAGCTGTGGACGGTGGCCCCTGTGGGTCAGGGCCAGCCTCTGCTGTTGAGCTGCTTGTTCCTCCAGCACCACCAGGTTGGCTGCTGCACAGTTGTCTGGATCTCTGTCTGCATGGTACACTCGCAGGGCGCTGCTTGGGGTGCCGTCACTGCGTAGTCTGAAGCCTGCTGAGGCGGGCAGCCAGCAGTGGGCCACCACGTTGCGCAGTGCTAGGCGCCGCTGCTTTGACTTGCCATGCTGGTCTCTGAGCATGACTCGCACGTAACAGTAGGGGTCGGCAGCACGGGCTTAGCGCAATATATGGGAAGCGTAATGATATGAGATTGATTGAATTGGAATGGGACTGAAAGAGCAGGGCTTGAGTACAGGATGTACTGAGCAGTAACAGTATTGCACTGTGACTTGTCGTCTCGTAACCCGGTGGGTATAGATTGACTCCCCAAATGTGCTCTCGCCTACGTTTCAAGTCCCAACGTAGTTCTGAGGGGCACTGTCCCATGTGGGACGTTCAGCCTTAGTGTCACACTGACACGCGTTCCCTGTCCCACAGACAGTAGGAACGTAGATCCCTGTAATTATTATTAATAAAGATATAACTATAGGACTAGGGACTTGCAACCTCCTCGCGGTGGTCCTGGAAACATCAGCGATGCAGTGATGGAGCAGCCAGCGCTTTGCGCTCGAGCCTCGTCTCTGGAGCTAGCCGATGGCTAATTAGAGCAAGTCATATTCGATGTGGCCCTTCCCCAAGCCGGAGAGTCCGTCCATGCGGCAAAGGCAGCATGCTCGGGGGTCTGTTAATATGGACATGTCCATTCTCCCGCAGCAGCAGCGACTACATGCAGCGGCTATCTGGTGTGGTGTGATGCCGTGGCAAGGTATCTTTGAGGGTTCCCACGTCAGGTGGCGAAGAAGGAGCAGCCTAGCTGCGTGGACAGTCAGGGAGCAGCAGCAGCAGCAGTGCATGAGAGTGTTGTGGCTATGATCGAGTTGTCTGCCACACAGCTCACAGGATCACCCGCCCTATCCCATAACACGGACATATGGATGCCACATGGATGGTTTTTGGGGGCGGTTTTCAATGTGTGGTTGCACAGCAGCTGGTGTGGTGACCTGGCGAACAGCTACTGTCGTGGGTTGCAGAGCTTCGCTCACCCAGCTACGCCTGGTGCTTGCCTGGGGCACTCTTGCGACTTGCTGACCACAGGTCTTTGGGAATCCCTCTACAGTAGTTTGGTTTTGAAACCACAGAGCAGCATGTGTGGGGTGGTCTGCAGCAGCCCGTTTCAGCGCTGCTGCTTCTTATGCCCTTTGTATGCCTGCGTTGTGGCCGTAACTTGCACAGGCTTTCTAGTGTCCTAGGTCACTGGTCGCCTGGTGGTGTATTGCTTGTCTTGCACCAGGGTCGATTTGCTGCTGGCAGCTTGCTGCTTGGCAATGAACCTGGCCGGCAACACGTGTAATGATGATGATATAATAATCATAGCCTGTAACTGTTCCCGTTACAGTCCTCCCCCCTCAGGTATGTTGCTAGTCCTCTAGCAAGACCAGGCAGACACCTGAATATAAAGGACACAGGCATGAGTGCAATGCCAGGTATAGGCCAGTAAAGACCAGTAAATATATATGCAGTCATTTCCGACTGTCACGCGCGCGCTCAGGGGGTTAAGCAAACACTTCCCTCCTACCAAGTCATGCAGCGGGGACTCCGCAGCGCTTACTAGAGGGCAGTAAGCATTTCGGGCATCGTCCAGCACAACAAGGTATAGCTAATACAACTTTATCAGTCGTGTAGCAAGTGTCGCTTGGGTCGCGAGGGATCTATGTGCGTCTCCGACGACGAGATGTGCGCACAGCTCGAGGCACGTCATCGGACTCAAACTGTTGACGCGAACGCTTGTTCTTGCGTTTAGACACAGGCTTCTTGGCAGCCTGATTGGTAACACGGGCCCAGTACTCTGTGACGAGTTCGGAACTGTTGGCGCAGTTCTCTTCGGGTTCCCACGTATCGTGTTCGTGTCCGTAACCGAGCCACCGTACAAGGTACTCGAGTTTGTTGCCACGTTTGAACCTGTGGCTGAGTATGGCTTCTACCTCATACTCAAAGTCACCTTCAATCATCTCTGGTGGAGGTGGAGGTAGGACCCTGCCATCAGACTTGTATGGCTTGAGAAGTGAAGCATGAAACACAGTGTGCAGCTTCAGGGTGTCAGGCAATTTCAGCCTGTAGGCAACTGGGTTGATCACCTCTGTCAAATCAAATCAAAGTTACACCTGTAGCTATGAAACTCAAGATCTCATGCCAGCCATTCACTGATATCACGGAGATAGCACAACAACCCAGAAGGAACAACATACTGAGGGTCAAAACAGAGAAGCCTGACACTTTTGTGAGGATGAAAACCAACCCAAAATCCCCAAGCGTACTATCTAAGTGCACGAGATGGACAACCCTCCGAATGGATGCCGGGCAAAAACCTCCGTGGAGGAATATAAAAAACCCTTTGTGGCAATGTGACTTTGGGCTGGACCAATTCGGAGGCTCGGCACTAGACGGCTCTCGATACAAAAACACAAAGCTGTCAAATCAGTCAACTGCCGTCAACGCTCCACTGCTGCTGCTGCTGCAAAGGACTGTTACTGCTCTCCAGTGATATCAGCTGCAGGCCCAGGTGTTAACGCCATAGAGCTTCCTCCATTGGCCTCGCGCCCTGCAAGGGCGGCTCTTCTAATGTCCCAAGCGCGGAGGATGTAGTTGGCCATCAAAGGCTGGTTGAGCAGTTGGCGCCATGGGGCCTGTGTGGGGCTGGCTTGGGCATCTGTAATACAGTCTGCAATATGTGGCATGCTGCGGGGGATAGAGTAGGCAGGGCACTCCAACAGGAAGTGAGTGGGTGTTTCAGCATGTTGTTTACAGGATGGGCAGAGTTGCCTTGCATTGCGTGCAGTGCTGGTGGAGAAGCCTCGTGCTGCCGACCCTACTGTTACGTGCGAGTCATGCTCAGAGACCAGCATGGCAAGTCAAAGCAGCGGCGCCTAGCACTGCGCAACGTGGTGGCCCACTGCTGGCTGCCCGCCTCAGCAGGCTTCAGACTACGCAGTGACGGCACCCCAAGCAGCGCCCTGCGAGTGTACCATGCAGACAGAGATCCAGACAACTGTGCAGCAGCCAACCTGGTGGTGCTGGAGGAGCAAGCAGCCCAACAGCAGAGGCTGGCTCTGACCCACAGGGGCCACCGTCCACAGCTCCCCCCACCACCCCTCCAGCACCCCCCCATGCAGCCCACACCCCCAGAGCTGATGCTGGCCTCCCTCGCAGCGCCGAGCAGCTGCACCATGCTGTGGCCAGCAGCCTTCGATGCCAGTGGCTCTCTGCTGCCCTGAAACATGGGCCTGCATGTTGCAGCAGGCTGGGCTCTCAGTATACACCTCCTCATGCAACCACAAGTGACCCCAGCTGGCCACATGGCAGCCCGCACATGCAGCAGAGGCAAGAATGAAATGAATGTAAATTTGAGAGTTTCATTACTTGCTTTGAACGCTTTCACGGCGCACCTGCAGCCTATTCGTGATGGGCCTGCTGCAGCCATCGATCAGTTGACAAATCGGCAGCATCCATGCACGAACGGTTTCAAGCGATAGGCAGCAGCACCATCGAACCTTATGCTCATCAAACGGTGTCTGATGCGTCTAGAAAGCCCTGCGAAGCTTCTTCGTTACAACAGCAAAGCGACTTATCGAGACAAACGGACTGGCCTAATCGGCGAAGCCTCCAGAGGACGGCTCCCTGCCTTACAGTGGTGACATAACCAGAGACGACAGCAGTAGAACAGTAGAGCAGTAGAGCAGTGCGCCAGAGTGACCCCTTTCCCTAACACACTGCAGCCTATTCGTGATGGGCCTGCTGCAGCCATCGATCAGTTGACAAATCGGCAGCATCCATGCACGAACGGTTTCAAGCGATAGGCAGCAGCACAATCGAACCTTATGCTCATCAAACGGTGTCTGATGCGTCTAGAAAGCCCTGCGAAGCTTCTTCGTTACAACAGCAAAGCGACTAATCGAGACAAACGGACTGGCCTAATCGGCGAAGCCTCCAGAGGACGTCTCCCCGCCTTACAAGGGGACGACAGCAGTAGAACAGTAGAGCAGTAGAGCAGTGCGCCAGAGTGACCCCTTTCCTAACACACGTGTGTTAGGGAAAGGGGTCACTCTGGCGCACTGCTCTACTGCTCTACTGTTCTACTGCTGTCGTCTCTGGTTATGTCACCACTGTAAGGCAGGGAGCCGTCCTCTGGAGGCTTCGCCGATTAGGCCAGTCCGTTTGTCTCGATTAGTCGCTTTGCTGTTGTAACGAAGAAGCTTCGCAGGGCTTTCTAGACGCATCAGACACCGTTTGATGAGCATAAGGTTCGATGGTGCTGCTGCCTATCGCATGAAACCGTTCGTGCATGGATGCTGCCGATTTGTCAACTGATCGATGGCTGCAGCAGGCCCATCACGAATAGGCTGCAGGTGCGCCGTGAAAGCGTTCAAAGCAAGTAATGAAACTCTCAAATTTACATTTCTTTTATTCTTGCCTCTGCTGCATGTGCGGGCTGCCATGTGGCCAGCTGGGGTCAGTTGTGGTTGCATGAGGAGGTGTATACTGAGAGCCCAGCCTGCTGCAACATGCAGGCCCATGTTTCAGGGCAGCAGAGAGCCACTGGCATCGAAGGCTGCTGGCCACAGCATGGTGCAGCTGCTCGGGGCTGCGAGGGAGGCCAGCATCAGCTCTGGGGGTGTGGGCTGCATGGGGCGGTGCTGGGGTGGTGGTGGGGGGAGCTGTGGACGGTGGCCCCTGTGGGTCAGGGCCAGCCTCTGCTGTTGAGCTGCTTGTTCCTCCAGCACCACCAGGTTGGCTGCTGCACAGTTGTCTGGATCTCTGTCTGCATGGTACACTCGCAGGGCGCTGCTTGGGGTGCCGTCACTGCGTAGTCTGAAGCCTGCTGAGGCGGGCAGCCAGCAGTGGGCCACCACGTTGCGCAGTGCTAGGCGCCGCTGCTTTGACTTGCCATGCTGGTCTCTGAGCATGACTCGCACGTAACAGTAGGGGTCGGCAGCACGGGCTTAGCGCAATATATGGGAAGCGTAATGATATGAGATTGATTGAATTGGAATGGGACTGAAAGAGCAGGGCTTGAGTACAGGATGTACTGAGCAGTAACAGTATTGCACTGTGACTTGTCGTCTCGTAACCCGGTGGGTATAGATTGACTCCCCAAATGTGCTCTCGCCTACGTTTCAAGTCCCAACGTAGTTCTGAGGGGCACTGTCCCATGTGGGACGTTCAGCCCTTAGTGTCACACTGACACGCGTTCCCTGTCCCACAGACAGTAGGAACGTAGATCCCTGTATTATTATTAATAAAGATATAACTATAGGACTAGGGACTTGCAACCTCCTCGCGGTGGTCCTGGAAACATCAGCGATGCAGTGATGGAGCAGCCAGCGCTTTGCGCTCGAGCCTCGTCTCTGGAGCTAGCCGATGGCTAATTAGAGCAAGTCATATTCGATGTGGCCCTTCCCCAAGCCGGAGAGTCCGTCCATGCGGCAAAGGCAGCATGCTCGGGGGTCTGTTAATATGGACATGTCCATTCTCCCGCAGCAGCAGCGACTACATGCAGCGGCTATCTGGTGTGGTGTGATGCCGTGGCAAGGTATCTTTGAGGGTTCCCACGTCAGGTGGCGAAGAAGGAGCAGCCTAGCTGCGTGGACAGTCAGGGAGCAGCAGCAGCAGCAGTGCATGAGAGTGTTGTGGCTATGATCGAGTTGTCTGCCACACAGCTCACAGGATCACCCGCCCTATCCCATAACACGGACATATGGATGCCACATGGATGGTTTTTGGGGGCGGTTTTCAATGTGTGGTTGCACAGCAGCTGGTGTGGTGACCTGGCGAACAGCTACTGTCGTGGGTTGCAGAGCTTCGCTCACCCAGCTACGCCTGGTGCTTGCCTGGGGCACTCTTGCGACTTGCTGACCACAGGTCTTTGGGAATCCCTCTACAGTAGTTTGGTTTTGAAACCACAGAGCAGCATGTGTGGGGTGGTCTGCAGCAGCCCGTTTCAGCGCTGCTGCTTCTTATGCCCTTTGTATGCCTGCGTTGTGGCCGTAACTGGCACAGGCTTTCTAGTGTCCTAGGTCACTGGTCGCCTGGTGGTGTATTGCTTGTCTTGCACCAGGGTCGATTTGCTGCTGGCAGCTTGCTGCTTGGGCAATGAACCTGGCCGGCAACACGTGTAATGATGATGATATAATAATCATAGCCTGTAACTGTTCCCGTTACAGTCCTCCCCCCTCAGGTATGTTGCTAGTCCTCTAGCAAGACCAGGCAGACACCTGAATATAAAGGACACAGGCATGAGTGCAATGCCAGGTATAGGCCAGTAAAGACCAGTAAATATATATGCAGTCATTTCCGACTGTCACGCGCGCGCTCAGGGGTTAAGCAAACACTTCCCTCCTACCAAGTCATGCAGCGGGGACTCCGCAGCGCTTACTAGAGGGCAGTAAGCATTTCGGGCATCGTCCAGCACAACAAGGTATAGCTAATACAACTTTATCAGTCGTGTAGCAAGTGTCGCTTGGGTCGCGAGGGATCTATGTGCGTCTCCGACGACGAGATGTGCGCACAGCTCGAGGCACGTCATCGGACTCAAACTGTTGACGCGAACGCTTGTTCTTGCGTTTAGACACAGGCTTCTTGGCAGCCTGATTGGTAACACGGGCCCAGTACTCTGTGACGAGTTCGGAACTGTTGGCGCAGTTCTCTTCGGGTTCCCACGTATCGTGTTCGTGTCCGTAACCGAGCCACCGTACAAGGTACTCGAGTTTGTTGCCACGTTTGAACCTGTGGCTGAGTATGGCTTCTACCTCATACTCAAAGTCACCTTCAATCATCTCTGGTGGAGGTGGAGGTAGGACCCTGCCATCAGACTTGTATGGCTTGAGAAGTGAAGCATGAAACACAGTGTGCAGCTTCAGGGTGTCAGGCAATTTCAGCCTGTAGGCAACTGGGTTGATCACCTCTGTCAAATCAAATCAAAGTTACACCTGTAGCTATGAAACTCAAGATCTCATGCCAGCCATTCACTGATATCACGGAGATAGCACAACAACCCAGAAGGAACAACATACTGAGGGTCAAAACAGAGAAGCCTGACACTTTTGTGAGGATGAAAACCAACCCAAAAATCCCCAAGCGTACTATCTAAGTGCACGAGATGGACAACCCTCCGAATGGATGCCGGGCAAAAACCTCCGTGGAGGAATATAAAAAACCCTTTGTGGCAATGTGACTTTGGGCTGGACCAATTCGGAGGCTCGGCACTAGACGGCTCTCGATACAAAAACACAAAGCTGTCAAATCAGTCAACTGCCGTCAACGCTCCACTGCTGCTGCTGCTGCAAAGGACTGTTACTGCTCTCCAGTGATATCAGCTGCAGGCCCAGGTGTTAACGCCATAGAGCTTCCTCCATTGGCCTCGCGCCCTGCAAGGGCGGCTCTTCTAATGTCCCAAGCGCGGAGGATGTAGTTGGCCATCAAAGGCTGGTTGAGCAGTTGGCGCCATGGGGCCTGTGTGGGGCTGGCTTGGGCATCTGTAATACAGTCTGCAATATGTGGCATGCTGCGGGGGATAGAGTAGGCAGGGCACTCCAACAGGAAGTGAGTGGGTGTTTCAGCATGTTGTTTACAGGATGGGCAGAGTTGCCTTGCATTGCGTGCAGCAGCTGTCTCCCTGTGTCTTGTATGGCTATGGAAGGCATTGAGTGAGAGGGTTTCAAGGCGGAAGTGCATGAACAGTGAAGCGGCTCTACATGAATCCAGGTGGGGAGTGGTGGTTAGAGTGTGCAGATATGTGCGGAGTTTGTCTGTCACCTTGTAAGGTCCAATCCACTTAGGTAACAGCTTAGCTGAACCCTTGAATTTGGGCTTGATGTTGGCAGTGCTGAGCAGCACTTCTTGCCCAACTGCATAAGCCGTATCCCGACGCTTAGCATCAGCATAAGCCTTCTGTCTCTGCTGTGCAGCCTCCATGGCAGCCTTAGCACGCTTGACAGCATCACCAACAAGTTGGGCTGTCTCAGCAGCTGCATCACACTTGGATGAGGCTTGAGGTTCAGCGGCATCGCTCTCCTCCCCCCTCAAGAGAGAGTCCAGGGGCAAGGGATGTAACCTAAATGTCAGTGGAAACAGATGCCTACTTCACTTCTAATCTTTGACGACCTTGTGTCTAATACGGAACTATACAAATCTACACCTCGTGGTATTTTCTATAACTTCGCAATATTACATCGACATTTGCTATCGTCGTTGCTGTTTGTGGTACAAACGTGGTCAGGAGCCGTCCCACGACAGATTAGGGCTAATCTATCACTTGCTATTCTTTTCAACTTGAAACCTGAAATCAAAAAACAAGTCGCAGATGAGATGTGTGCTGATATGAGTGAAGAAACATTTATAGAGATGTGGAACACTGCGTGTGTAAACCAATGGGACTTTTTCATGATTAACTATGACGCACCAAAGCATTTGCGATTTAGGAAGAACTTTGATAGTATCTTTGTGTTGGAAGCCCCTGCGTCCAAATATTCTAAATAAATGTCTCCATATAGAATAATGACGCCAAACCGAGACATTTGGTTCTCGCAAATTAAAAAGGACTACCCTAATGTGCCTGACTATGTAGTCAATTGGATGCTTGACATACACGAGAGGAACCCTGAATACTTCAAGACTGAGATGAAAAAACAAAAGGGCACACCTAAAAGAGACAGCCTTAAGACTACACTCAACAATCTTAACTCTATGGCTGATGAAAAAACATGCGAATTAAAGACGGTTCATGTCAAGTTTGCTGATAAACCCAAAGACAAAGTCAAGGTGGATGACAATGGATTTATCAAATTAGATTTCTCTTAAGGGGGTGTCGTCCCTTTTTTGTTTTATCTTTGAGTATAGTATATATACCTCTATGATTAGGACACCAGAGATTGCGAGTGTGGTTAATCCTTCCCATTCACCTTACCCACCACAACCCATGAAAAAGAAAATCCCACGAGTTCATCGTATTGTCCTTGATAGTAAGGATGCTAATGGAGATTACGAAAACTGTGTGTTCAACGTCAACCTACCGCAAGACATCCAAAGTGAGAATGCTATGTTGTTCGTTGAGAGTTTCTACTTGACAAACACCACTGCTAATGCTGCTTTAGAAACAAAACCTTATAAGATACACATTAGAGGACTTACACAACCACTTTCATATCACACTCAAACCACTACAAGCAGCGATGTCATACTAACACTGAAGGGGCGGTCATACACAGGAAACCTTGCTGATAGGTTTGGTATTCCTTTGGTTGATAAGCGTTTCTTTAGAAACACGAGTATCAATGTATATTTCACATCGCCTGACGCTATTGTTGAGGATGTTATGGACGCTGACTACATTTTAACTCTCGTTATAATAGAGTTGGAGGACTAATCCCCCATTGGGGTTTTAGGGGTATGAAGTTGCTTCATTTTTTTCTAATAATTCTTATAATGAATAAACTTATCAAAACACAATATGTCTTTTTGAATAGCGAGAACCGAAAGTCAGGGACTTCGTATGACTTTAGTATAGATTTCCCAACAGGTATATTGAGTGTGAAGATGATGAACTCTTGTGTATAACACTGATGAACTTGAATGTGTACTGCTCGTGGTATAATGTGAATGATACTAACAAGTCTTTCGTGATTACTCGTGTGAGCGACAACAATACAACACAAATCACCTTGCCTGTAGGCAACTATCCTTATAAGTTGCTGTATCAAACTATCAACTTACTTGCAGGTAGAAATGTGTGTTCCTTCAACAAGATAAAGAACAAGTTTAGATTCACATTTGAAGAACCACATACCATATCGTTCGTTGACAACTCGTTTGAAGTATTGGGATTCACAAATGCATCACACAGCGGAACAGTTATAGAAAGCGATGAGGTTCTTAACCCATTCAATCAACTTGATAATCTTTGTGTTCACCTTTCAGGGGTTCAACCTTATAAAGCATACAATCTTGACAACATGATGGGAACTGATGTAGTTGTGAGCGACTTACTATGTGCTATACCATTCAATGTAGCACCATACGATATGTTGAATTGGGTGAATGTTGGGAATCAATACCAAATGTATGTACACGACAAGAACATCCAAAGTCTCCATTTTAAAATTACTGACTTCAAGAATGAACCCCTGACATACCTACCTAACTTTAATATGACTCTCAAAGTCGAAACCTATCAAACATACGATGAAGACGAACAACTCCAAACTCTCAAGAAGATATTAGAGTACACAAAAATGAACTTTTTAAGTAAGCACTTGGGTGGTTGATTTTCTTACCTTATTAATATGGACTTATACAACGAAGACTGCCTTTTGGTGAAAAAGGTTTGAAAAATATTGCTGACAACTCAATAGATATGATTTTGTCAGACTTGCCGTATGGTAGGACAAAAAATCATTGGGATACAAAACTATCCCTTGACAGACTTTTTGAAGAGTATAACAGAATAATAAAAGATAATGGGGCGATTGTTTTGTTTGGGTCACAACCATTCACAACCGAACTCATCATGGCAAATAGAAAGTATTTTAGATATGAGCTGATATGGAATAAAACCAGGGCAGCGAACTTTGTCAATGTCAACAGAATGCCATTGAAATCCCATGAGAACATTCTGGTGTTTTACAAACATTTGCCCACTTACAATCCGCAAAAAAAGGAAGGGAAACCTTACAAAGTCCGTGATAGAGTGGGGGCATTTTGCAGTCACTTGGGCAAAACGCCCAGTGTGGACAAAGCAAAAATCAACACGATAGTGAGTACAAGATATCCAAAGTCGATATTAGAATTCAAAATGGAGTCTGGAAAACATACCACGCAAAAACCAGTCACGCTTTGTGAGTGGTTGATAAAAACATATACAAATGAAGGTGATGTTGTGCTTGATAGTACCATGGGAAGTGGAACAACAGGGGTTGCCTGTAAGAATACTAAACGAAGTTTCATAGGGTTTGAACTTGACGAAACATATTTCAACACTGCCAAAAACAGGATAGAGGAGTGTGATAAAATCTACGCCTATAGTATATAATCATGTTCGGTAAAATCATGGGAAAAGCCAGTTCCGCCGGTAAGAGGCTTATTACACGGGCCCGGTATACCGGCCTGTATACCGGGCTTTAATACCGAAATCTCAGCATGGCGATACGAAGCCGTTTTGAGCGTTTATTGTTGTTATTCAATCAAAAATAATTAGTTTAAGCTTTATCCGGCTCCAATTGGACGCCTGGAAGGGGGTATACCGGATCGGCTGCTGCCAGCCGGTATACCCCCCCTCCCCAGGGGGGATAACAAAAATTTGACCCCCTCCGTAATGACCCGCAAGTGTTTGAGGGGCATATCTGTAACATTTATATTATATTCACAGCGCCTCAGCCAATACGGACGCCTGTGTACGCTGCGGCTGCCGCATTGGGATCATGATCCACACAGTGTGTCCACTTGGGAGCTGCAGTCAGCCCAGACGTTCATAAAGAAACGTAAATACAGTTACTATTATACCACGTGATGTGTTGCTGCACTGTTCGTGGCCATACGGTGGGCTGGTGCACCTGCAGCACTCCAGTGTTGATCAAAGCAGTAGTACGCCCCAACTTGCTGTTTGGGCTGAATAAACAAGCAATTTTGAAACAATAATATACAGACGTTAGCATCACCCACTAACGTGACATTTAACAGTTGTTTGTGGGGACTGTCATGCCCAGTGTAATGTGACACACCCCTCAGAACGGTATACCGGCCGGTATACCGGGTTCAGTGTAATAAGCCTCTAAGCGTATGTTTGGTTCTGTCGGTGAAACATTACGCAAAATGTCTGACACTGCAGGTAAAGTTGTCCGTGGTGTAGGAAACTTTGTGGTGGAGAACCATCAACCTATTAGTATGCTCACTCGTGCCGTGGGTGATGCTACAGGTAATGAGACAATGAAGAGCGTAGGGAACGCCGCTATGGCAGGTTTTGCGTATCTAACAACTAAAGGAGTGGGGAAGGATTACACCGGTTTACGAAGAATGATGGAAACCTAAATAAATCTCCAGTTATAGTATTAGTGTTGAACTTGAAATGTTGATGCGTTTAGAAACTTTCTTTTTTTGTATAAACATGTATTATGGAAAAAATAAACCCTAAACCCTAAACCCTTTGTGCGTGATTATGGAGCAACACCGATGGAGATTGATGATAATGAGATGATGAATGAGTTTGAGGATTTGAAGGAAGAATTGGAGGAGACTATAGAGATTATAAATGATTGTAAGTTGGAGGTAGACTTTCTAACCGCTTGTGAAGCAAGGATACGCCGTGGTGATAGATCAACCACATTCTCTCCACACTTCAAGTTCATACACATGAAAGCACCTTCAACCTTGAGGTGGTATAGAAGCAAAATGAATGATAGAAAGACAAGACTAAGAAATTACATCAGGAATGAGGTGAATAACTTCAACAACAAATATCGTAATACTGAACTTGTTGGTGAACTAATGATAAGATACATCCGTTGCCTTGAGTGAGTTCTTTTTCAAGTGCGGTTATTTTTCTTTATAAATATCTCATTATAGAATAAAAATGAGTGATATTGATGTTTCAAAACTTTCACAAGAGGAACTACGACAATTACGCAATCGTGTAGTAAATGAGTTGTACCATCTATGCCCTGAAAAGAAACAGGCATATAGGGAGTATCAAAACGCTTACCAAAAGAAGTGGCGTGAGAAACACCTCCAAGATGACGAATATCGCAAACAGCACAACGCACGAAGTCGTGAATGGTTGAAAAAAAAGTATGCCGAAGATGAGCAGTATAGGGAACGCCAAAAAGAACTCGCAAGACAAAGGTATTACAGGAGAAAAGAACGGAAACAACAAGAGTTGGAACAAGCACAACAAACCATTTAGAACTTTCTTTTTATATAAATGTGTTTTCTTTGTGAAATGCGTTTTTTTCTTTGAAATATAAATCTTCAGTTATAGTATAGAATGACATCTGTTGGCGTATCAACTCAAAAAAAGTTGCGAGAATACTTTATCGGACTTGTTCCCAGATACATCACCGCGAAGGTTTTGAGGGAGGAAGGTTATAGAACAAAGCAAGAATACTGGAATGCTCTCAATGATGAGTACAAAAGACTGAAGTATGAAGAGCAAAAGCAGTCTCAAAAAAGAAAGTATCAGACGGAACGACAAAAGAAAATAGATGCTGTGAAAAAGATACAACAAGCATTTAGGAGGTTTCAAGTAGCCAAAAGCAAACCTATTTACACAAACGACATGTATGAAAACACCAAAGTCAAGACATACAGATTTAGAAACATCAACAACACCAAGTTCAATGTGCGACCACACGACATATACGAACATATTGCCTACAACAATCATAGGATTAAGGATGCCTTGAACGCAAACACAGGAACTGGCATTAAGGCTACGATAGGAGTGTTGGGGTGGATTTTCAAGCGTGGTGAGTTTGAAGAAAAATTAAATGATATGGATAAGGGTGCTTGGTATGATGAGTTCATTCAAAGCGGTAAGGTGAACGACACAATCATTCAAATCTTGGATGAAATAAGCAGTAGACATTATAGGAAAGGTGGTTATAAGAGTGTTTTTGCTGGAACTAACAACGCTAAGTTCATCAAAGGACAAGTGGAGTTTATTGAGAAGCAGGTTGACGAGTTCGTCAATAATGGTAGTGATTTACTTATCTACAAGTTTGACTTTGTTGATGTGAACATAGCAAAAAATAACAACCCTATGCGTGGTGGTTCATACATAGAACTTCCCAAATGGATTGCCGACAAGAAGGCGTGTGTGAATGTGAAGAATGAAGATAATGAATGCTCCAAGTGGGCGATTAAGTGCTTGAAGTATCACACAAGGTTTCCTTCAAATAAGGACAGAGGAGCAAAGTACAAGAAAATCACAGACGACACCACTGATTACAGTATGCTGGAATATCCTACGCCTGTGAGTGGATGGAGCAATTTTGAAAAGGCGAACGATGAGAGTGTGAATATCATCGGTGTAGAAAATATTGATGAGGATGGTAATGAGAAAAAAAGCCTACATTGTATCCTATGCGTGTTAGTTCACATATTTCAACTAAAAATGTAGTCCATAATCTTCTCTTGGTTGGAGATAGGGAAGGAAATAACCACTATGTTCCAGTTTTGGATATGTCACGACTTATATCTCATACAAACAAAGACGGACATAAAAGGTTGATATGTCCCTACTGTCTCCATTCGTGGAGCGTATGAAGCGAACACAAGTATAAAGAAAATCTAGATATGGGATGCTACAAGCACGAAGCGTGTAAAACCTTGTTCCCAAGCAAAGAGCAAAGCAAACTCTACTTCAAGAACTATAGACACACAGAAGTTTCACCATACACCGCATACGCAGACTTTGAAGCATTCACTCTAAAAAACAGTCGTAATATTCCAAATTCAAACAATCCATACACCATGAAGTATCAAACACACAAACCGTCCGGTTATGTCTTTGTTGTCGTGGATGATAAGGGAGAGATGAGGAACTTTGAAATGTTTGAAGGTAATGACATTAATGACTGTATCAACGACTTTATCAAGAAACTCGTCAAGATAGGTGATGAAATCAAGAAGGAACTCACACAAAACATCCCTATGAACCTTGATGCTGCCGACTGTGATGATTTTGACAATGCGACACACTGCTACATCTGTGAAGAGAAGTTTGAGGTAGGTGATAAAAAATGTAGAGACCACGACCACCGCACAGGTAAATATAGAGGTGCTACACACACAGGGTGTAATCTCAACTACAACCTAAAAAACTTCAAACTTCCTGTGTTCATCCACAATCTCAAGGGCTATGATAGTCATTTGATACTCGGTGAACTGTCCAATCCTGAAGCATACAAGATTGACTGTATTCCGCTCAACAGTGAAAAGTATATGACATTCAGCATCAACAATGTTCAGTTCAAAGACAGTTGTAATTTCCTCAACGCATCACTGGATAAGCTTGTAAAGAACATGAAACCTGAAGACTTCAAACTAACCAATGCATACTTCAAGGAACACGCAAGTTTGATGATTAAAAAAGGTGTGTTTCCTTACGACTGGTGGGATTGTGAAGAAAAGATGACATACACATCATTACCTTCTAAAGATTGCTTCCACTCTACTCTCAACGACGAACACATAAGCGATGATGACTACAAACGAGCCGAACTTGTGTGGGAAACTTTTGAATGTAAAACCATGAAAGACTACCACGACCTCTACCTAAAATGTGATGGACTTCTATTGGCTGATGTCTTTGAAAAGTTCAGGGATACAAGTCTTACATCATACCGCATTGACCCTGCCTACTACATCAGTCTTCCATCTTACGCTTGGGATTGTATGCTACTCTCAACCAAAATCAAACTGGAACTCTTTACCGACCCCAATATGTATCTTTTTGTGGAAAACGGTATTTGTGGTGGTATATCTATGATTACACATAGGTATATGAAAGCAAACAACAAGTATCTCGGTGATTTGTATGATAAAAAACTTCCAAGTTGGTTCATATCTTACTTGGACGCTAATAATCTATATGGATGGGCAATGTCTCAATCATTACCTTATGGAAACTTTGAATGGTGTTCTGTAGAAAACTTCAACACGGAAAGGATTATGAAAATGACCGAAGACCAAGATAAAGGTTATATTCTTCAAGTCGATTTGGAATACCCTGAAGAACTCCATGAAAAACACAACGATTATCCTTTAGCAGTTGAAAGTCTATGTGTGAATGAAAGTGAACTCTCACCATATCAAAAGGATTTGAAGGAGAAAGTTCCATCTTCAACTGGAAAGGTGAAGAAACTAATAGGCACACTCAAAGACAAAACTGATTATGTCATTCACTATCGCAACCTACAACTGTATCTCTCTCTTGGTTTGAAACTCAAAAAGGTAAGCAAAGTCTTGTCGTTCAGTCAGTCTAATTGGTTGTCAAAGTATATCAAAATGAATACAGATATGAGAAGCAAGGCAACCACATCCTTTGAGAAAGACCTTTATAAACTTATGAATAATGCCGTCTTTGGTAAAACAATGGAAAATGTTAGGAACAGGATTAATTATAGGTTGATTTACAATGATGACAAGAAGGTTGGTAAATTAGTTTCACGCTTCAACTTCCACGACATAACCACATTCAACAACAACCTCACAAGTGTTCACATGCGTAAGACATGCGTTAATCTCAATAAACCTATTTATGTAGGGTTTTGTATCCTTGACCTCTCTAAATACCTGATGTATGATTTCCACTATAATTTCATGCTTGAAAAATACGGACACAATAGGTTAGACTCTTATTCACGGACACTGATAGCCTGTGTTATGGTGTCCAAACTGAGGACTTCTATGCTGATATGCTTGAGTATAAAGAAAAGTTTGATATGAGCGATTACCCTACAGACCACAAATGTTATGACCCTACGAATAAAAAGGTTATTGGTAAGTTCAAGGACGAGACCAGCGGTGATGCGGTAGTTGAGTTTGTTGGGTTGAAGGCAAAAATGTATTCACTAAATACAGTCAGCAATACTGAAAAGAAAGTAGCAAAGGGGATTAAGACGAGTGTGATTAAGAAGGGGTTGTTCTTTGAAGGTTATAAGAATGTATTGTTTGGCAAAAATGGAAAGTTCCACACACGAGAGGTGATGAGGACGATAAGAAGTGAAAAGCATCAACTCTCAACCATTGAAATCAATAAGGTTGGTTTGTGTGCCTTTGATGACAAACGCTACATACTTGACGATGGTTTCACAACTCTTGCTTACGGCAACAAAGCAATAGGGGGTCTTGCCGCCCCTACGACGACATGAAGTTCCAGCATAATAAGTGAAGGTTTCCCTCCCCATTTCTCTTCACTTATTATATATGGAAGCCATAGAGAGGATAGTCAGCAAACATCCTTCATATAAACTCTTAAGCAAGAGCAAACTCTTTTCTGTTCTACGATTGAAAGACCCTTCAATCAAGATGAAAAATGTGGAGGAGTTTCTCAAAGACAAACCACTTCAAGAAGTATACAAGAAGCCCAAAAAGCATAAACCTCTTGTCATCACTGGACAACCAAACTCTTTTCAGATTGACATCATACACCTTCCAAACTATACAAAACAGAACAAAGGCATCAGTCGGTTCTTGCTGTTGGTGGATTTGTTGAGTAGGAAAGCCTTCGCATACCCACTGAAGTCAGGAAAGATAGAAGATGTCATCCAAGCATACAATATCTTTCTACAGAAAGTCAAGGATGTCAACAGCATAACTGGTGATGCTTTCTTTAGTGCTAAACCATTCGTTGAGTTGAATGGAAGTAAGGACATTGACCTATACACTGATGTAGCGAAAGACAACCACATTGTGAAAGGTTCAAACAAACTGGGTGTGATTGACCGCCTTACAAGGACACTCAAGAGCATCATTTCACGGCGTATGGTTGCTGACAATAATGTCAAGTGGGTTGATTGGCTGGATGAGGTGATTGAATTGTATAATGACCTACCCCATAGTACACTCAACAACTTCACACCTAATGAAGTGTGGAGCGATGACTATATACAGCTTCAACGACAAGCACACGACGAGAAGCAAAACCTTAAAAACTATGAAGGTATACAGAAGTTCAAGGTTGGTGATGCTGTGCGTGTATTCAAAGGAAGAAAGCAGTTTGAGAAGGAGGGTGAAAACTTTAGTCGTGAGGTTTATAAGGTTGTTGGTGTAGAAAAGAACAAATACATAGTGGAGGATGAGAGGGGTGAAGTGTTGAAGCGTAAGTTGAAACCGAGTGAGATGATTATCACTAAAGCACCAAAACTCAAGACTGGTGGTAAGGTGGACAAAGCTGTAAAGGAAAGTATCACAGGACGCAAGAACAAGCGTGAGGGTATTGATGAGGACAACATCATAACCAAGAAAAGAAGACCCAACCTACGCATCACTATAACTGGAAAGCGTAAGGTTGAATGGAAGGAGGAAGACAGGGAAGAGAGGGGTGTGCGTAGAAAGGTGTATGCTACGCGTGGGCAAGACCACGCACGACGCAATCAGGGGGTAATGGGGGATGTAATCACCCAAAGGAAGCGTGTAAGAGACGAAGAGATAGGGTTTTCTTATAAAAAGAAAAAATAGGTGGCATAGCAACTGCTGGGGTTGAACTTTATAAGTGGATACAAGGTTAAGCACCCTAATCCGTAGATTAGTTAAAGCATCGGCTACGGTGCTTAAATTAATATGAGAAAAAAATCACAGTGAAACTGGAGAGTTCTTGTATTGTTGTATCTTCTCGTATATATCGGTTTTCAATTTCTCTGCAAAACGATGCTCTCTACTCCACTCGTCCTCGTTATAACAATTACAAATATACTTGACACCACGCTTGATGTTTAAAGGTTGCTTGTCAATACCCTTTAGTATGTAGTAATGACAAAGGTTGAACTTTGACACACCTATCAGTTGTGCTTCTTGTTGTAAGGCACATTGATACTTATGGGTTGCTTTACCTGCCTTTGTATGCTTCTTACCACATACATCACAAGTAATAACCTCACTACCATACTCTCCCCTACAATTGACACACTGACCATCCAAACCATCTTTTGTACGACGGTTCTTTTAAAAGGCATCTGTATGATAAGTCAGTTTACATTTGGAGCATTTTTTGACTTGCTTGACTTCGCTCATTTCTATAACTTAACTAAATATATTTTTATCTTTGATGAAACGCATTAAACGCACGAACTTTCTATGAGATACGCATTATATATGAAACGCACTAAACACACTTCGTAAGACTGGGGGAGACTGACTTGGGGATTGTGTGAGATTGTGTGCGACTGACTATGGGGCTGAATGTGGTGCGTCTCGGTGGGTTCTCATTTATTTTTCTGCTGACTAACACTGATGAGACTGACAAGTTTTGTTGGGTGTTAGAGATGAGACTGACTTAGGTGCTGAAAAGGTGGGTGTTGAGTTAAGTTAAATCGTGTATAGACTGGAGTTGATGAGGATGGATAAGGAGATACACTGGGGATGGTGCTGAAAACCTAAAGTGTGCCAGTATCGGTAAATATCAGCTACTCGCGGCACCCGCCGACACCAACCCAACGCTACGCGCTGCACTCTGACTCAATTGGGGTGCATGTTGGTACGCTTGAAGACACTATTTTTGTCTTTCATCAGAGCCAAGCAGATGTTTTTTTGCGGACCACCACCGCTGCGCACCATCACGCGGCACCCGCCGACACCAACCCAACGCTACGCGCTGCACTCTGACTCAATTGGGGTGCATGTTGGTACGCTTGAAGACACCATGTTTGTCTTTCATCAAAGCCAAGCAGATGTTTTTTTTGCGGACCACCACCGCTGCGCACCATCACGCGGCACCCGCCGACACCAACCCAACGCTACGCGCTGCACTCTGACTCAATTGGGGTGCATGTTGGTACGCTTGAAGACACTATTTTTGTCTTTCATCAGAGCCAAGCAGATGTTTTTTTTGCGGACCACCACCGCTGCGCACCATCACGCGGCACCCGCCGACACCAACCCAACGCTACGCGCTGCACTCTGACTCAATTGGGGTGCATGTTGGTACGCTTGAAGACACTATTTTTGTCTTTCATCAGAGCCAAGCAGATGTTTTTTTGCGGACCACCACCGCTGCGCACCATCACGCGGCACCCGCCGACACCAACCCAACGCTACGCGCTGCACTCTGACTCAATTGGGGTGCATGTTGGTACGCTTGAAGACACTATTTTTGTCTTTCATCAGAGCCAAGCAGATGTTTTTTTTGCGGACCACCACCGCTGCGCACCATCACGCGGCACCCGCTGACACCAACCCAACGCTACGCGCTGCACTCTGACTCAATTGGGGTGCATGTTGGTACGCTTGAAGACACTATTTTTGTCTTTCATCAGAGCCAAGCAGATGTTTTTTTTGCGGACCACCACCGCTGCTCACCATCACGCGGCACCCGCCGACACCAACCCAACGCTACGCGCTGCACTCTGACTCAATTGGGGTGCATGTTGGTACGCTTGAAGACACTATTTTTGTCTTTCATCAGAGCCAAGCAGATGTTTTTTTTGCGGACCACCACCGCTGCGCACCATCACGCGGCACCCGCTGACACCAACCCAACGCTACGCGCTGCACTCTGACTCAATTGGGGTGCATGTTGGTACGCTTGAAGACACTATTTTTGTCTTTCATCAGAGCCAAGCAGATGTTTTTTTGCGGACCACCACCGCTGCGCACCATCACGCGGCACCCGCTGACACCAACCCAACGCTACGCGCTGCACTCTGACTCAATTGGGGTGCATGTTGGTACGCTTGAAGACACTATTTTTGTCTTTCATCAGAGCCAAGCAGATGTTTTTTTTGCGGACCACCACCGCTGCGCACCATCACGCGGCACCCGCCGACACCAACCCAACGCTACGCGCTGCACTCTGACTCAATTGGGGTGCATGTTGGTACGCTTGAAGACACTATTTTTGTCTTTAATCAGAGCCAAGCAGATGTAAAATTTGCGGACCACCACCGCTGCGCACCATCACGCGGCACCCGCCGACACCAACCCAACGCTACGCGCTGCACTCTGACTCAATTGGGGTGCATGTTGGTACGCTTGAAGACACTATTTTTGTCTTTTATTAAAGCCAAGCAGATGTTTTTTTGCGGACCACCACCGCTGCGCACCATCACGCGGCACCCGCCGACACCAACCCAACGCTACGCGCTGCACTCTGACTCAATTGGGGTGCATGTTGGTACGCTTGAAGACACTATTTTTGTCTTTCATCAGAGCCAAGCAGATGTTTTTTTTGCGGACCACCACCGCTGCGCACCATCACGCGGCACCCGCCGACACCAACCCAACGCTACGCGCTGCACTCTGACTCAATTGGGGTGCATGTTGGTACGCTTGAAGACACTATTTTTGTCTTTCATCAGAGCCAAGCAGATGTTTTTTTTGCGGACCACCACCGCTGCGCACCATCACGCGGCACCCGCCGACACCAACCCAACGCTACGCGCTGCACTCTGACTCAATTGGGGTGCATGTTGGTACGCTTGAAGACACTATTTTTGTCTTTCATCAGAGCCAAGCAGATGTTTTTTTGCGGACCACCACCGCTGCGCACCATCACGCGGCACCCGCCGACACCAACCCAACGCTACGCGCTGCACTCTGACTCAATTGGGGTGCATGTTGGTACGCTTGAAGACACTATTTTTGTCTTTCATCAGAGCCAAGCAGATGTTTTTTTTGCGGACCACCACCGCTGCGCACCATCACGCGGCACCCGCCGACACCAACCCAACGCTACGCGCTGCACTCTGACTCAGTTTTTTCAGGCTGGGCAAATTACAAGAGCAGAGTCGAGCAACAAAAGCCACCCCTCAAAGGCTCAGGCGAGAGAATGGCTCAGCTCAACCCAACAACTGCCACTCTGTGAAGGGGCAAACCGCCACTTCACCACATGGTCACACAAGCCACTTCGCTCGGGTCGACACGCAGAGGTGTCTTTTCCCCCTTTTTCTCCCCCAGGGCAGAGGTGTCAGGATCTCCACAGCTCCCAAACTGACAAGGCCACCAATAGCCCCAGTCACAAACTCCACATGACCATGAGTGTTGGGGTGCTCACTCCAAAATAACATGAGTATTGGCGTTCTCAACTTCAACCACCACAGGATCCCTCCCTTCACAAACTTTGCGTCCTATCCCGGACGCAGCACTGCTACACGCTTGAGCCTGCCAGCTCAAACCCCCAATGCATGTGGACAAAGCCCTGCCGGGCCACAAACCCAACAGAAGGCCGGAATAGCTCCCCGCACCGACGGAGAGCAGCGGCTGAGCATGAGTAGCAAGCAGACTGTTCCCTGTAAACTGCAGCAAAGCAACCACGGCAGCAGCGGCTGACACTTGAGCAGGAATATCAGCACACCAGTGCCCCAGTGCTTTCCATTCTACTGCACCTATGAGTTGCAACACTTCCGGCTCACACGTTTTCAAGCCAGCAGTGTGCAGCACTGGAATGCGCAAGGGCAACACCGACGCTGCTAGGGGGTGGGTCCCGCACCTAGCGCTGCAGCTTCAAGCTGGACCCTGCCAGCTTCAACCACGATCCATGTTGACAATGCCCTGCCCTGCCACAGACCCAACAAAAATCTGTGATCCCTTCCGCAACGCAGTCTTCATCAAGGGCTGAACAGCTGACACAGTCTTCCCTGTAAAGCTCAGCATGGCAGCCAACCACCAGCGGCTGACACATCAGCAGAAATAAGAGCAAACCAGCACCCCTAGTGCTTCCCGTTCTGCTGCACCTATGAGTTGCACCACCATGGCTCACATGCTGCCAAGCCAGCAATGTGCGATGCTCCAATGGGCAAGGGCAGCACCGGCGCTGCTAATGCAGGGGTGGGCAGCACCGTACACAGAGCCCGCTGCACATGCGTGTTCAGGCAGCATGACAGCAAACATGTCCCTATTCTGATGAGCGCGTATACATACCAGAGGCAGCCCCTAACACATACTCAGTTTGATCATAGCTGGAAATCAGCATGCTGGAACAAGGGGTAACAAACGTAAAAGCTGCTTGCACACAGCTTCTTCAGCTTTTACAGCCGAAGACGCACGCAGCAAAGTCCCATTGCCAGCTGCCTGCCAGACAAGGGCAGCTGTCAGAGGAGGGTCCCGCTGTTGACCACGGTCGGTCAACAGTGTGACCATTTGACTACAGAAGCAACACGGCAACTGCACTATAGCCATGCGGCTTGGGGTAGAGCTGTGTTTGTCGTACAATGACAGCCAACATGAACGGACCA
This sequence comes from Desmodesmus armatus, assembly GCA_007449985.2. NCBI lineage: Eukaryota > Viridiplantae > Chlorophyta > Chlorophyceae > Sphaeropleales > Scenedesmaceae > Desmodesmus > Desmodesmus armatus. The sequence continues at coordinate 237,612 of VIIQ02000127.1, read as the reverse complement.
ACGACAGTTCATGAGCTCGGGAATGTGGTGGTTGATTTTGGATGTAGTGATGCATATGATGAACTCCCAGGATCACACAGCATTGCCTATGCATGCTGCCACCCACACCATCGTATGAGAGCTGGTGTACGAGCCGCCAGGAGGTGAGCCACAACCCCTGCCGGGACAGGCAGAAACAGGTCGCCGTGCAGCCTACATGTTGGCGAGCTAGAAAATTAACCCATACAGCCTGCACATCCACCCGCCAGCATTTTGCTAAAATTGAGGAGACCAGCACACCACACCTCTGCAGTCCGGTTTGTCCGGGCTTGCTTCCTGGTTTCCTCGCTGTGAGTGGGCTCACACGACCCCACACTGTTCATCCAAATACAGGTGTGCGCTGCGACAACGACCACCAGCACCGTGAAGCCCACTTGGGTGTCCAGCACCGGCTGACGCATTCCCACAATATCTGCCATACCAGAAGCACTGACGAAGGCACGAGTAAAGGGGGGGCACAGTGAACACCCATCACCCGCCAACACATCAGCAGAGCCGTTTCCAGTTAACTGCATGCTGGTGGTGCCATTGACAGCCCTTAACCCTGCAGGCCCACACTAAGCACAACAGCCCTTGTGCATCCTTCGGCTTATAATGGCACCTGATGGCACCTAGCCTGCATATCTTGCTGAACAGCATATCACTCGGCAGCACCGTTTGTCGGCTGCACCAGCCGCACAGCCACCAGGGTGTGCTCCAGCAAGTTCTGCACATGCAAACCATCACAGCCTGATGTTGATCTGCCATGGCAACCAGCCACAGCCCCAAAACCAATAACACAGCACCACAACCATTCTCCTGCCACATGCCAGTCCACAGCTGTACCCTGCCCAGCATACGCCCTGAGCTGTTTCCACCTGCTGGGCGACACAATCAGCCAGCACAGCCACCCTGCCAACCTGGTTGCCCCAGCCTATATTGACACAAACATCCACATGCCATGCAAGTTGCTCCAGCACAACCTGCGCATGCCTCCCTGCAACCTCCCTGCACCGCAACAGTAAGGGGGCTGGTACAAGCCACTTTGCTGAAGTCGTCACCCAGAGGTGTCAGAACTCCACAACCCCTACACTGACAAGGCCACCAATAGTCCCAGCCTTCAAACTTACATGAGCGCAAGTTTTTGGATATCAGCTTCAACCACCACAGGCACCGATCCCTGCACACACTTTGAGTCCCGTCCCGCACCCAGGAATGCAGCTTCAAGTTGGACCCTGCCCGCTCCAACGACAACTCCTTGTTGACACAGGCCTGCCCTGCCACAAACCCAACAGAAGGCCGCAATGACTTCCCGCGCCAGCACAGAGTCAGCAACGGTTGAGCAGCAAGCAGTTTTACTGCAGCGTACAGCACAGCAGCCAGCCCCGCCAGCGGCGGCTGCCACTTGAGCAGAGGAGTCCCTGCAAATCAGCGCCCCCAGTGCTCCCCATTCTGCTGCACCTATGAGTTGTCGCAACACTTCTGACTCACATGCTGGAAAGCCAGCAGAGTGCACTGCTGCACTGGGCAAGAGCAGCAACCGCGCTGCTAATGCAGGAGTGGGCAAACCGGTGCATACAGCATGCTGCTGGTGCGTGGACAGGCAGCACGACAGCAACCATGTCCCTGAGGCGATCAGCACATCACAACACACAGGCAGCCCCTCACATGAACGTTTCAATCATAGCTGGGAAAAAGCATGCTGGAAACAGGAGGAACATAAGAGCTGCTTGCAAGCAAAGCACAGAGCTTCTTCAGCGCAACGTCAAGCCAAAAGACAAAAGCAGCAAAGCCGCATTGCCATGAGCCGGCCAGGCAAAGGCAGCTGGCACAGGGAGGTCAAACTGATCAACACTGAAACCTCTGTCTGAAACAGACGAGACTGCACTACACCTACAGCCTGACCTGCCACTACCACAACCACCACTACTGCCACCATCACCACCACCACTACCACAACGCCACCTCCACCACCATCACCATCTACCAGCGTGAGTAACCCACAAGCAAGACGCAGTTGAAAACTCAAGCCTTGCCCACCCGAAACAACAGCCTGTCACTCAGGCAATGCTGGACGTCATCAGGTATTCGACCCATACCCTGTTTTGGCTGTGAAAGACGACGTCCCCTGCTGCACATTCTGTGCAACGTCACGCAGCATCTGAGCCACTGAATGCATGCTGCCACTGCTGCCAAAGCTGTTTCCGCGGGACGCTCTGCCGAGCTGCACCTTGGCAAAGGGGCTGCCGACACTTGGAGCATTGGACAAGGGCACGCTGATCTGGATCTGCAGCAGCAAGTGCAGCACAGAAAAGACGAAGTGCAGTAGAGTGCAGAGTTGAACTGTTAGCTAAGCTGGGACATCTAACCAGTGCAGTCAGCGCAATATGGCACACTTGCAATTGTGTCAGTTGCTGTGACGGCGAACAGCCCTGCAGCAGGTAGCCCTGTGTGGCACACATAGTGCTGCTCTGATCACCAAGCACTCTCATGTGCACAGCGAGAGTGTAGCCCGGACTGTTCGGCAGACAAGACATTTTCACTTCGTTGCCCGGACTGTTCGGCCCGGATTGGTCGGCAGACAAGGCAATTCACATAATCTGTCCCTTTGCGCTGCTGCCACACTTGGACAATTGCCAGTTGCACGCGACTCACCGACTTGCCCTGCTGCCTTCTCCGTACCAGCTTGATAATCACGCCAATGACAGCACAGGTTGCAGTGAAGCTGCATAGAACAGCACAGCACAGCACAGCTTTGATCTTCTCAGCCGGAGGCTTGGACTCTTTCCCCAGGTGCACAGTGCCAGCACCCCATGATTACGTGCGTGGCCTCATGCTGCCGCAGTACGCCCTGAGGGTCACAATGAGTGCGTTGCAACATTTTTCCAGCTGCTTTTGTTTGGGGCGGTACATGCTCATGCACGAATATGGACTTGACAAACACTCACGATGTGCGCACAACGACAGCCCATGAAGCTGGTTGATGTGCCAAAAATCGCCTACTCACCCACTGACAGCTATGCCAGCAATCTGACCAGGGGGCAGACCCGGTGTGGCACTCGCGCTTTGCACGTTGGCACTCGTGCTCCCATTGTTGGCGCTATCTGGGCGATTTGCGCCCCAGCATGCGCCCCACCCCTCCTGGCAGCCTTTGGTACAGTGGTCTAGTCAGCAAGGCAGAGACATAAGAACAGCATCAGACAGGCAAACATGCACAGCATATCAGACAGAGCTATGCACGGCCACTGTGCCTGGCTAGCGTGCTGTGCACCTGATGAGCATGAGCGGCTGCAGTGCAGGCACACAGCAACATGTCATTGTGTGGCTGTCTTGCATGATGGTCTCCTGCCGCAACAGACGGGGAGAACAGCGCTACATTACTGCAGAGACAAAGTTTCGAAGCGTGCTTTAGTTGGTGCTGCCAGCAAACGTGTGATGCTGTATCATCAAGGTTCACTAGTTGCACAGTAAGAGTGCGTTGCCTGCTGCATGCCTTGCTGTGACCAAGTTCGTGGCCGACGCAGCAGCGCCCAAATGCGGCGCAGCACAATCTGAGGCCACACACTCCCTTGCAAAGTGCCAGCTGACAAAATGTTCATTCTCCAAAACAAAAGGTTTTTGTTGACAAAAGCTTCATGAAGACCCAGTAGCCCCAGACCCTCTTGTGTTTGTGCACCATGCCTCTGGTGGTCGTGAACCAAAACAATCTGCATCCTCTAGTATGGATAACTCTGCGGAGTTAAAAAACAGACTTCATAGACATCTTCTGTACTTGGAAGATAACCCTTTGCCCCTGGACCCTCTTACCCTTTGAAATGTTGCAGTAGCCGTAGAAGCTGCAGCACATAGGCTCGCGGCAGTATTTGTCATATGCAGGTCCACATTTGTCAAACTGTGGATACGCCTCTTTGCTGTTGTCTGTGCAACAACACATGCAGACCCCAGAATTTGAACAGCAGCAGCAGCAGCAACAACAACAGCAGCAGAAGCAGCACAGAAAGCGGCAGAGGAGCAGCAGGACATCGTGTCATGCACATTTGCACACGGCTTACTGAATGGCAGATGTCAAAATGTATCTGCGAGCGGCTCTTTGCTTGCCTGCTGCAGTTGGCCAACTGAACCAAACAGTAATACAACATGTGGCGTCACTGGCATGACAGTTGCTTGGGAGCGTTGCTGGCTGTCCACTGGGCACTTACTGTCTGGGCGCCGCTTTTGTTTGTTTTTTGGCAAGGGAAAGTGAAGCACCCACTCTGCAAAGAACAGGCAGGGCACGGATGGGTACTGTCAGAACGCTGAACAAATTTGGCCACATCCTCTGACGCAACCAATGTCACTTTGCTGTGGCTTCCCTGGTCTTCAATTCCCCAACGCCTGTGATTGGGGCCCCCCATGCTGCCAACCAGCCTGTATACATGCATTACCATATACTGAATCGTGCACCAAATCTGCTATTGGGTATGTTTCATACCAGGACACCTGTCTTGGCCGGTCAACCCCTGTCTTACTTTGCCCGCACTCGCCCCAATCCTCCAGGCATCCCTCCGCCACTGAACAATGTCTCGCTTCATTGCCACACCAAAAGGTTGCACTGCAGCACTGTTTGTTGCATGTGAAATTCTTCACAGGTCCGCACTGGCCACCACGCTCTGCCATGGGGGTGTTGACAGTGGGTTTGCGGACAAGGGGCGAGTGCAGTTTGCGCCCAGTGGTGCCCAGTTTGCCACCTGCAAGGGGACAACAGAGCAACACGAGGGTTGCATGGCTCAGACATGGGTCATAAAGTATAGCAATGTCTTGCCATTCTGTCCCTGAGTCTTCTTGCTTGCACATCCGGCAGGGCCCTTGTGCTGCCACCAGCTAGGGATTGCTTGCCTTTCCCACTGCAACCACAGTCCGTGCGATAAGCTCTGCTGGTGGAGAATGTCTCTACTGCATTATTGCCGCACCATGACAACATCCAGGCGCCTGTATCTGCTGGTATCGGCAGGTTTCCTGACGACAGCTGCATGACCTTCCACTGGCAGGCACCTGGCAGGTTACACTTGGGTGGTGCTGCAGCTGATGCATCTGAGGCTAAACGAAGGAGCGCGTCTGGATCCACTGACACACTTTCAAGCCCTGCCTCTCTGTTTTGTTCTCATGAGCGGCAATCATGCCGTTTGCAACGCCTGCAGTGAACGCCTGCAGGACAGCCTTCGAGGGACTCACCTGCCAGCCTTGTGGGTGCAGAGAACTGAACATCCGAGCCTTGTGATGTGGCATATGAGTTGCTGCTTAGCCACAACAGCAAGCTGGCTGTCAAAATCAGCGAACAGGGAACGTGCACTGCTGTCCCCCCCATGTAGAACTTCAAAAGAACATAACGGATACGCAACTTCAAGCTAAGTTTCCGCGCGCAGAGAGAGCTGAACTAAGAGAGGCGTGTGTGCGGTTGTGGGAGGGGTACAAGGGGGGTTCAACTCACTGAGTGAATGTCAGTCAATTCACTCAAACTCCAACTGCAGCCAGCCCGCAGCAAACAAAGGCTGTCATAGCGTATGCCTAACATCTTGATTCCTTGCAGATGCAGCTTTACAGTGCTGCTATTGACCCAACATCCACCGTTTCATGTGCTGATGCGCAAGCACAGCAGCAAACCAAAATGCGTGTGAAAGATGACGAGGACCCACCTGGTGAGTTGCTGAAATGTTCAAGCTTGTCGCAAAGCTGCCTAGCTAGTCAGTGGCTCACGGCACTTCATAACTGACTGTATTCTGGGACTGGTGGTGTCGGCACCCAGCGTCAAGCAGCGCAGGATACGCTGCAGCAGCAATACACATGTGGCCAAGAGTCTGATGTATTCAATCCTTGCGTAAGTGCTGAGGTCGAAAAGCATGCAGCAGAGCCCCAGAGTCTAGCAGCAGCAAGATCAGGAGCGCCCAGCAGTGCCAGCAAACAGCTGGTGTGAAGATACCTGTGAACCATCTATGTGTGCCTTCCTGCAGGTATCGCATCCTCAGCACCGCACAACGACTGATGTCGTGAGTGCAGGCGTTATGACGTGCTGCAGGGCAATGAGTGGAGGCAGGGACCCTCTGTGTCCTTCTGCTAGACAGCCAGCAGACGGTTTCAGCCAGGGCAGCCAGGACAAACAGTGACTGGCCCTGACAAGACAAAAGGAGTGAGCACAAAACAGTGTGGAGTGCTACTGCTTTTGCAGCTGTTACTTCCAATCAGACTGGGGTTGCTTGCAATGATTTGATGCACCTGCATCATCTGGTGCTGCTTCCAGGGTGTGGCGTTCCATGATTTGGAGGGTACCGGTAGTGCACGACCTGTTGTATCAGCTGTTCCCAGGACTGAGGGTTGTGCTTCTGCCACTGCAGAGTACCTTCAGCTCTTGGCGTAAGACATGGCTGGAGCTATACTTCAGGCGTGCCTTCTTCCTATTGGGCCTGCCTTGGATCTTCCTACCTGGCAACGTGTGGTGTGCAGAAGTTTGATGTAGAACCCTCGCGCAGCAACGTCATGTCCTTTGAGGCGATTGAGGCTTAGAGGCTACTGCCAAGAACCGCAACAAGGCCCTTGCCAATTAGTGAGGACGTCGAACCACTTTTCAGCTGCAACTGTTTGAGGTGCTTGCTTGCAGCGAAGCAGACCTGATGTGCGCTACACGGTGGCTCCCATCATAGTCAGTGGCTTCAATCAGAGCACAACCCAAAACTGTGCATTTCGTGCTATCATCCCTGCACCTTACAATCCGGCTGCTGCTTGCGTGCTGTCTATGCGTGTCATGCAGGTTCCAGCTGACAAAGAAGAAGCCTGATTGTCAAGTATGTGTCTGCATGTGTGCCTCACGTCCTGAGGACCCTTGAAAGGGGTTGACCAGCATATTACTCCAGCCTGCGGTGGTGGTGCTGCTGGGGGCTGTCAAATCTGGTGGCCACAATTCAACTTGATGAAAAGACACTGCCGCCATGCAAGTGAGCATGTTACACCCATTCCGACTGTATGAAAACAAACCAAGAATAACAGAAATAGTACAACAGCACCCGTCAGGGGGCAACAACCACCGCTGCTGTGCATCACCGGAACTCCTCCTCCAACATCCTGAAGCGCTCTGCAATCTCCTCACCCACAGCCCGCAGCTTGCTGCGCACCGCATCTTCACCTTCAGCTGCAAGGGACAAAAAATCAACACCAACGCCGCAGGCAGTGCAATTATTAGGACAGCATGCAACAGCATGTAGCAGTGAATACAGGCAAGCTGAGAGGTTGCTACATGTCCTGGATGCAGTTTGGTGTCCCGCAGTGTTCAGGCAGCAGAGCCAGCTCCTGGTGAGCGCACCCTGTCATCATACTTACATGGGTCCTCAAACTTTTGGCTGGTCAGCTTGTACAGCACGTCTCCTAGCCGCTGCTTGATGACGTTGTAGGTGATCTTCTGGCCCTGCGCAGCGTGCAGAAGAACAGCAGATGAGCGTAATCATCACCACCAGCACCCACGCCAGCAGTCTTGCAGGAAGGAACCACCGGCTGCAATCGGCTGCACAGGGCGCCGCAGGGCGACAAGGCAGCTGTTCTGGGGCCTGTCAGCGAAGAGGGTGCACTGGAGAGCCGCCTGTGTGCCCTAGTTTCTGCCCTGTAGCCTTACCTCTGCGTTGCCGCCTGCAGTCTTCTCCACAGCTGCTGTTGCCAGACGGTGGAATGTGGCGATGTTGCGCATCATCTCCACACTCTTGTAGAAGGGACAGTAGCGGTCATACTTGGTAAAGCTGTTCTGCTGCAAGTAGTCGTCCTTGATGAACCTGCAACGACATACACGACCCCAGGACAGGGGACGCAGTCAAGGCCGACATACACAGAACATTTAGACGACATCAGGAACACAGAGGTGCACGTGTCTGCTGCCGTTGTGGGCAGTCGAAAGGCACTCACGTGTTAGTGAAACCGGAATGCTGGTGCCCCGCAGCATCACGGATCACCCGCACCTTGACAACCTCATCTGCTTTGAGACCCCATCACTGTGTGTTGTGTTGCTGCCATCAGAGCACACAGCTTTATGTTCAATACTTACCGCGCTGTCTCCAGCACGATCTTGTCTGTTTCCGCCAGAGCATCCTTGCCCACCAGCTGCACGATCTCATTCAGCTCATCCTCCTTTTGCAGCACCTCCCTGCACACACAAGACAGCCAACAGCCATGGCTACAGCTACATGCCGGCAAATGATCAAGGGCTTCCTGAGGACTGGCCATGTGCAAAGCACACCGCCCACGAAGTGGCGTGCGAGTGGCCGTGGCACTGGAAAGCATCGGCAGTGTGATACACCCTGAACGCGCTGACAACTGTGTGCGCTGCGCGTGCCTTTCTGAGGTTTGTCCAGCCACCCACCTGAAGATGGTGCGCAGTGCCAGGAACTCGCCGTCAAAGGTGTCGTAGAATGGCTCCAGCGCTTTGGTGTACTTACTGTAGCTGATGAGCCAGTTGACTGAAGGGAAGTGCTTGCGCTGAGCCAGCTTCTTGTCCAAGCCCCAGAACACCTGCAGCGGCCAACATCAGATGCTATTTGGTACTAGTTCCTCCTTGGTGCAATCTATTACACAACGCGAGCGGTAGCTGTACCGCTTGATGGGAATGGGCGGCGGACGTGATGGACGGCATTGCACAGATGACGACATGTACCAGTGACGCGGAGGCTGAACCTGGGGCGTGCCAATGGCTCGTGACGCATTGCTGCTGGCTGAGACGACCACGCAACCTATCATCACCACATGAACCTGCCCATCAAAGCCACCCACCTGCACAATGGCCAGTGTAGCTGACGTGACTGGGTCACTGAAGTCTCCACCAGGTGGTGACACAGCACCCACGATGGTCACGCTGCCCTCACGCTTGGGCGACCCTAAGCAGCTGACACGGCCAGCACGCTCGTAGAAGGACGCCAACCTGTGGCAAGAAAGCAAACACATCACAAGCACAATTATCGCGGTGGCTACCCACTGAGCAAAGCATTTGCATACTGTGTGCACAGCACTGCACCTGGCAGCCAACCAACGCCCTGTAATTTTCCAAAGAAGCAAGAAGAATCTATCAGGCCAAGGCTGCAGGCAGGCCTTGCATGTAGCACAATGCACAGGACGGACAACACACACACTTGCCAGCAACCGCATGCTCGTGTGCCACATTAAACCCTCACACAGATGCCCCCTACTGAAAGCACACTGGACGCCATGCTCACCGTGCTCCCAGGTAAGCGGGGTAGCCGCTGTCTGCAGGCATCTCTGCCAGGCGACCCGAGATCTCACGCAGTGCCTCTGCCCAACGGCTGGTCGAGTCACCCATCATGCAGAAGTGGTAGCCCATGTCCCTGCATACCAAAACCATATGCGTGCAGTGAGACTTGTCTGCCAGTTTTGCCGCAGCACGGATCCTGGTGGCCTTGCAGTGTGAGTCCGCACGCAATAGTAACACGCAATTCTTGCGCATGGTGTGAAGAATGCATCAGCCTCTGCAGTGCAGCAGAGCCCCACAACACTACATTGGCGCTGATATTGACATCTGCCTGTACCGCCAGCGCCCTAGCTGCTCACCTGAAGTACTCTGCCAGTGTGATGCCTGTGTAAATGGATGCCTCACGGGCTGCCACAGGCATGTTGGAGGTGTTGGCAACCTGCAACAACGGCACAGCTTTGCACAGCTGAAATACTTCACAGCCAGCATAGTGTACCCCATGCAGTTGTGGATACAGCTTGCTGTCAAGCCCCTGGGGGTGCCCTGAGCAGTTGCCTGCAGACTACAAGCAATTGCTGTGGAATGCTGCTATCACTGTTGAGTCAGCCCCATGGCAGCCTTTTGGGTCGGCACCCCCAGGCTGACACAGAACCGCATTCTTAGTCACCTGAAACAGACACGTGCATGCAAAGGCACAAGGTGTATGTATCAGAGTGCTTGCAGTCACCCACCAGGCATGTGCGCTTCATGATGCTCTCCTCCCGCCCATCAGGCATGGACATGGTGAGCTGGGGGAACTCCATCAGCACCTCAGCCATCTCATTGCCACGCTCCTGAAGAGGACAGGGTGGAATACAGTAAGCAAATATCACTCGCAAAGCAGGAGTACACAGCGACAGTGATTATCTTCAGAACCGCCACGTCGACAAGGTAAATGACCACAGCCACGTGCTGCCAAGCAGTCTGGCCAGCTTCAAGGTGGCCCTTTCGCATCAGAACACAAGCCCGAGTGAAGCATCCGCAGACGATAACTCTGTATGGGGCCTTCCGGCGCTGACGGCATCACTGGCACGAGGAAGCAGGCCATGTGCGCACACTCACCCCACATCCCACGTAGATGACACCATCACTGTTGGAGTACTTGGACAGAGCCTGGCTAATGACGGTCTTGCCGCAACCAAAGGCACCGGGAATGGAGCAGGTGCCTGCAGAGCACACAGGACACGAGACAGAGCAACACATGAACACTTTGATACGGCTGACAACAGCTTTTCCAGCACCCAGAAGCCTGCATGTTGTCAGTGGCCACTGATAACAGGCCATCCACCACCATGTCTCAAGTGAAAACTGACAGTGTGCACCAACACACAGTCAAGCCTCCCGCAAGCACTGCATGCCCAAGCCAAAGCAGGCTCAGCAAGTCTAGCCCTAATCCCAGCAAACACGGCATGTGTGCGCTGCATCTTGAACAGCGCAGAAGCCCCGCCTGTGCTTCATCGCCAAGATGCAGCCCGTACCTCCCAGCACTGCAGGGAAGAGTGCATCCAGCACACGCTGCCCTGTCAGCAGCGGCGTGTCTGCAAGCATCTTCTGCGCCACAGGGCGGGGGCTGCGCACAGGCCACAGCTGCATCATGCTGTACTTCTTCTTCTGGCCCTGCACAGTACATGCATGGAGGCATGTGACAGGGGGCACGCAGTCTCAGTAATGCTGTCTGCACCTTATGCCGTGCTGCCTGCACCACAAGCTGTGCCGAAGCACAAGGTCCCGTGCTCCTTTCACAATGTTCATACAGGAAGACTGGCTGCACAACATGCACAACTGGCATGCATGGTGCAGGAGTGCAAGGAGTGCAATCAACACAGCAAGGCATGCTGCAGGGACACACATTTCATCTCATGCACAGAATGACCCAGCCGTCCAGGGCTGAAAGCGTGCCGCACACCTGGAACTCAATCTCGATGACCTCATCATTCACTGTGTACTCGCCAGCAGGAGCGATGTAGCTGATGGTTCCACGGGCACCAGGGGGCAGCATAACCTGACACACAGTGCAGATGAGCAGACAGCAAACATATGACACAGCAGCACCAGCAAGGGCACCTGCTGTTGCAACAGCTCGCGCACAAAGTTGATGGCTGGTGGCCAGGTTGCTGCGGCAGGTCTGTGTGCACAGTGTGACGGCTGCATGATCGGCCCCAGCTTCTGCTGCTGCTGAGTTCTGCGCACCTTGTGGTCCATCAGACTGTTCTCCTTCACAACACCGTAGATGTCGCCAGCAGTCACACGGTCGCCAACCTGCAATCACCACAAGCCACATGTCAGCCAACAGTTTTAAGTGTTGACTAAGCAGCCCCAAAAGGACCCTGATTGGCGACTAGAGCATGTGCAGAGAGCTGCCCACTGCATCGTCTGCTTGCGCACCTTGAAGGTGGTTGGTGCAAACTCCCAGCTGGCTGTCTCGTCCAGGGCAGGCACTGCCACACCACGTGGGATGAAGACATCCCCGCTGCGCTGTGCAATGGCCTTGAGGGGCCGCTGAATGCCATCAAAGATGTTGCCAAGGATACCTGGGCCCAGCTGCACTGACAGCGGCTGCAGAGGACAACAACACGACATCAGGGGAGGAAGTGGCAAAGTGAGAGACCAACCAGTAGCTTGATGCCCCACCACAACCCTGCAGGTTGATGTGCTGCAAGGCAACCAGGATGTTATCGGCCTCCAGCAGGTATCAGGCAGTGCCATACAGTGCAGCTGTTGGCATGGCCTCTCGCCACACGAAAGCCCCACTGGACCACACACTTGCGACTGCATGTGCCAAGGTCAATGCAGCCCCAACTGCAGTGTCACAGCTGTTGTGTCTGCATGCTGTGCTGTGTATGAAGACAGCCATGCCTGCCATACCTTTTTCGTGCGTGTTACCACATCTCCCACCGTCAGGCCAGCTGTCTCCTCATACACCTGCATAATATCCATAGGTTTGACAGCAAGCAGGGATCAACACTGATCCTGATTTAGTGCCGAGCCTTCTTAGTGACTATTCACCAAGTGATGCTTTGCCACTGCTGTCCATGCGCTGCCTGCATGTCCCTGCATGTCCCTGCATTTCCTGCATGCGCCTGACTTTCTTGTTGAGTGATGGAGTCCCAAAGCCCCCTGCAAGCCTTGCTGCTGGGAGGCGCGCGATCTGCTGTGCTGCAAGGTCACCAGTCAGCGGGTGGGCCCTTGACGGTGCATGAAACCCTTGACATGGTCATGGCCTGGTGCTACAGCTGCTGCAGACGCTAGCTTGCCTGGATGGTCGCGGTGTCACCCTCCAAACGGATGATTTCTCCGATCAGGGAGTCAGCACCCACACGCACGAGCTCATACATCGCACTGCCAGACATGTGGTCTGCCACGACCACAGGTCCAGAGACCTTGCGGATGTATCTGTTGTGAAATAGCAACAGCTAGGTTCAGTCATGATGACTGAGGCTATGGGAAACCAGAGCAAGCAGGCTACTTGCTGCGTGCACACCAGGTGGTGACAGCACAAACCCCCAGCACCAAACGGTGTGTACGCCATCAGCAGCCACACGCCTGCATGAGGAACGTCTGAGTGATCTTGAGGACTTACCCATACTCGCTCTCCTTCTCAGAGTCCCACCTCGCCATCTCGAGTATCGCGGGCGAGTGATCTGGGCTACTGTGTTTGTGTCTCGGTGCTGGTGATCAGTCTCCTACTTCACTCCACGGTTGCAATCATAAATGAAAACAAGCTTGAACAGACTGCACCGGGTGCTGACAAATGTGTTGTGCCCTCACTCAAAACACTGGAAAACCTAGTACAGTGGATCGTACTCCAACAATTTCCTTTGTTTTCCTTACGACAAATAGCAAATGATTCTGTGCGATCACGCAGTATTACAGTGTAAAGCTTCCTCGAAGCAAAAACGTGACCGAACACATCCCCAGCCGGAACACTGTCAACAAGTGTCGGGGGCCGTCTGTAGCTGCCCATGACGCCTATGGTGGATGTTTTGAAGTCTACTAGTACCAGCAGGGGCCCTTCGCTCGACTTTGGCTGCCTGTTGAGGGCAGACTGCTGGCCAGACGTGCTGAGGCACTTGGGTGGGTACCTGTGGCTGCTGCCAGGGCCCATGGTTTTTTGGGTGCTTCATTGATGGAGTTTGATGCTTGTAAGCTCAGCCGTGCAGCTTGGCGAGGACTGGCTGCGCATCTGAGTCAGCACTGTCTTCCCCCCCCTTCGCCATTTTTGCTGCTGTTGCTGCTGCAGCGTCCACGAATGAACAGGCACGCATATGCCGCAGTGTCAGCAAAAGTTTCAGGCAGCTGGTGGACAGCCAGGTGCACGGGCTGCGCGCTGATCTCAAGTCCATCAGCACCCCCAGCAAGTCCCTGCCCCTGAGCTTCCCGCACCTGCAGAGCCTCTCTTTTGAGCGAGCAGCCGCCGGTGAGAGCAGCGACCTGATCCTGCTACTGACCACACAGCAGCCTGGGTTGCTGTCACACCTGCAAGAATTGGACCTCAGCTCATGCCAGGTGAGCAATGGCGCCAGGCTGGCCCGGGCGCTGGTGATGCAACTTTGGCCGGCAGCTGTTCCCTTGGCGGCTTTTGCAGCACTTACCATGCCACAGCACCAAGGCTCATGTTCACTTGGCGCAAACAGCAGTGGTGTCCATTCATCTTGCTGGCTCCTCAAAAGCAGCGGCAAATGAATTGGCAGCGTCGTTCGTGCACAACTTGCGGTCTCCTGTGGCTGCTTCTTGCAGGGCCTGGAAGCTGGTGCCCTGGCAGCTCTTCTTCAGGCTGGCAGCTGCCTGACCTGCCTGACCCTGCCCACGCTTGCTTCTGGTGTCACCTCCAGTAAGGAGGGCTTCATGAGGGCCATCAGGTTGGTGCAGCTCGAGGCACCTGAAACAATGCGAGAGCCCTATTCAGAGCCGCTAGTTGTGGGCAACTGTAGACATGCCAGCGGCTGCGGGCTGCTGGCCTTTACCGTCATGCCGATATGCGACGAGAAGTCAGGGGATGCTCATCACAGCCGACTGCGCTCAGCTATTTCAATGCACACAGCTGTATTGCATAGGCCTGCTGACAGTCAAAAACTACTGCCTGGCTTGCACCGACTGTGAGCCCACACCTGCCTGCCTGCCGTTGTTTGGCTGCCGTGTTGACCATTCCCACAGCACTCACGGCAAGCAGCTGCAGCACCTCAGGGGTGTGGGAGACTATGTTGACAGCGACACACTACCACACCTGGCGCAGCTGACAGCCCTGCAGACCCTGGACCTCACCACAGAGCGGCACGCACTGCCTGTCCCCCCACAGCGGCTTCAGCTGCTGCGAGGCTTGTCCCGCCTGCGCAGCATCCGGCTGGGGAACCACCTGGCTGGCCATGAGCTGTGTGAGCTGGCAGCAACACTGCCAGCGCTGCAGCAGCTGGAGTTCAGTTATGTCAGTGAGATAAACTGCAGTGTGCAGGAGCTGTTGCCCCTGCAGCGCAGCAGGACCCTGCAGCGGCTAGCCCTAGCTGGCATCAATGCCACAGACCAGCTGCTGCAGGTGCTGGCAGGGACACAGGTGACAGACCTCAGCCTGTTTGCAGGGTCGTTTTGTGTCTCACCCACGGGTGCTGCACGCATGACGGGGCGGCTGCAGCGGCTGCAGCTGTCTGTGAATGACGCCAGCAGCGCTGCTTTGGCTGAGGTGCTGCCTGTCCTGGGCTCAGGGCTGACCTGCCTGTCCCTCAGCATCCACAAGGCTGTAGCTGACTGCAGGGGGCTGCTGCAGGCTGTGTTTCAGCTCCCTGAGCTGCAGCAGCTCTCGCTGCAGTCACACTACAATGCTCTGACTGAGGCAGAGGTGGAGGGTCTGCCTGTTGCCAGCCGTCTGGTGCAGCTGTCGCTCAGCAACCACTTCAGCGATGCCACTCTGTGCTCCGTCCTGTGCAGCACACCAGGCCTGAGGCACCTCAGTTTGGCTAGCTGTGGGGGTGTGGGGTCACTGGGTTTGGGGTGCGTGCCTGGGCACTGCAGGGGGGTTAGCAGTGTGAAGTTGGAGCTGATGCGCGGGGCTACTGCAGCGGGTGTGGCTGCGCTGGCATCTGGCCAGGGCCTGAGCCGTGTTGTGCTGGAGGGGTGCAGGAATGTGAGTGCTGAGGAGTGCAGGCAGCTGATGAGGCTGCTCAACAGGCCACATCTTGATATCATCAAGCTGCGTTGATGCATTTGTTGTGTGGAAGACGGGGTGTGGAAGGGCAGGGGAGGAGGGTCACTTGCCTGGTGTGAGTGGTCTTGTCCCATATGTGGTGCAGCAGCAGAGGTGTGTGGTGCACCACAGCAGGAACCTGGACATGTGGTGTTGACTTTGCGGCAGTTTTATTTTTTCCCTGGTGTGCTTTTTCGCTGTCAGTTGACTGCTTTTACATCTGGGTTGGCATCAGCAGTCGAAGGGATGCCTGTGGTTATAAGTTGCATTGTGAACGTGTGCAAGGTCTTGTTGGGGTCATCAATTTTGCAGTGGCATTGTTGCGGGGTAGGGGCTTGTCCATCTGTACCCGGGGGGGGGGGGGGGTCAGGGCAGCCAATGGGCTGCACATGCTGTCTGGTGCTGATTAACACACCCTTGATGTCACAGCACCAGTAGCATGCAGTGGTATTGACAGATGCGTGCACAGTGGTGATGGTCTTGAAGCCTTGCTTACAGGTGTTCTTGGCAATACTTGGCTCTTCGTTGAGCTTCAATCTCACACATTGCAGTTTGTGTGCAGCACCACAGATACAGCAGAAGAAGTTTTGGTGCTCATTGCGATTTGGTTGTGGCGTATGGTCGTGTGGTCCTCATTGTGTGGGCTGACGTGTTTTTGTGCAGCCTGGTGTGCGCAGGTCGTTTTTTGCTGTGGATCTTCCTGCTCGGCTTGATTTGCTTGTTTGCTTGTGTCACCCATTGTGGGTAGCTTGCCACTTGCCCTGTTGTGTCTTGCGTAGCACTTTTGTTTACCATGGGCTTCATCAAGCCTTTTTCCAGGCAGCAGGCTTGTCCCACACTGTACTGCAATGTGCTCTGTGCAGGGTCGGAGCTGCCTAGCAGGTGCTGAGTAACACACCCTAGTTGTCACAGCACCTGGTGGACAGGATGGCAGCATGTTGGTATTGCTTTGTTGCTGCAGCCCTTGCCGCTGTTGGGTTTTTTTGCCTTACCACAGAGCAACTGCGACTCCGTTAGCAGGGCAACACGGAAAGGGTCTCGTTATGGGTCCCAGTAATCCTGCATTGCCCGGATGGGAATGCTTGTGCGCTTCTTTGCGAGTGGAGCCCTGGTTCCGTGCAGGGCATGAATCGGGTTGCTGCCAGTGTTTAGAGCAACGCATGTGTGCTGCAGTCCACCTCACAATTGTGCTCAGGGTTGTGTCACGTTGTGGACGGTTGGGGCATATAGTCATGGTTGTGCAGCTTGGTGCTGGTTGGCCATATGTGTGCAGGTGTGGATATGAAGATGTTGCTGTGCCTTGCCATAAGTCGTCGTGCTGTGCATTTTGATGGTTCACTTGTTCTGACTTGTGTCAGTCATGCTCTCTGCGGCAGATCCTGCTTTCAGGCTTGTGCATGCAGTGTGACCCCAGTTACTGTATGGCATTGGGCAGAGTCATAGCTGCCTTGGATGCTGAGTATCACACCCTAGTTGTCACAGCATTCATGAGAAGGCAGCTTGGCACCGTAGGCTGTGCTGCAGCTACACTGCTATGAAGCTTGCTCTGCCTTCGGCCAGCCCACACTCCTGCTATATGGGACTGCACCCATGTGAGCAGTTTTTAAAACAACTTTACTGCGGTACACGTTGTTTTGTGCAGCACCTCAGCGGCCATGGTGTGTGTGATCGTGACAGGCTGGTTTGACCCCCAGTGTAAGCAGCCACCTTGGGCATGTGATGCGGCAAGGTTTATTCATGTACTGATGTGGCATGTTTAGCTTTGCATCAGTGTGATGTGGAGTTCAGCGAACTGACGTTGGTGTCCAAAGCAGAGCATGCACAGCTGGTCCATATGTCACTGCATGGCTTGCCAAAGCGTTGTTGAGCTGTGCTTCTGATGAACAGTGTGTTGATGTCCTTGCTGTAAGTGTATGATGTTACATTTGCATATGCCCAGGGGGATGTGCGCCAAAATGCTGGAAGCCTTCAGTGCACCTGGTTGCTCACGGGCTGACACTTCAGTAGTGAGTCACAAATGTTGCGTCACCGGTGTGCTCAGCCTCAAATTGGTCGACAGGTGCCTGGAACATATTTCTTTGATTTCGCACGACTATTCTTCGCAGGTATACTTCCTCAAGTGCGTTCACAAAGCAGCCGGTGCGGTGGACACGTCACAGTTCAACTGGCTGTGGGCCATCGGAGTGTTTCTTCTTAAAGGATCGTCGGTTGAAAAAATTTCTCCAGCAGCCTGCATCCCCCTGCGCTCTCTTCCGACACCGTGTTCATCTTTGGCCTCCTGATCACCGGCAGTTTCCGACACTGCTTTCTGTTTTCTCAGCCCACGGTTGGGCTTTGGACGCATATATCAAGATCTGAAAGACGTCAAAAAGCAACCAGAAGGTGAGGGCGGGCGCCTGGGTGCAGATCGGGTCGCTGCACTCTTTGCTGCTGCTTCTCCCATCAACCTCACCACCGTCTCTGCTGCAGGGATGGTACACGAGCAGCCAGCTCCGCTTGTGCAGCTGCCAGACCCCTGCTTGTTGGCGGTGCTGCAAAGCTTGGCAGACGACCCAGCCAGCTTGTGCAGTGCTGCCAGGGCGCGTAGCAGGATGCACGCAGCAGCTGTTGTGGCCCTCAGCAGTGTCAAGACTGCTTGCATCAGAACTCAGCAGAAGGTGGACAGCAGCTTACTGCCATACCTCAGCAAGTATGGCCAGCATGTAGACAGCCTCTGCTTGCGCGGTGAAGTCAATATCAGGTTCCGGCAGCTGCCGCCAGAGGTTCAGCTCACCAGCCTGAAGTGTTATGGTGCCAACCTGCAGCTGCAGCCCGGCAATGGTTTCCAGGGTTTACTGGGGGTTTCTGGGCTGCCCCTTAAGCATCTGGAGTTCAGCCACAACTCGTACAGGGGCTGCAAACTGCTTGATGGGGTACAGGGGCTGGTGGCGGCACTATCCATGTTGCCAGGGCTTGAGCATCTTGTTGTGTCACATGCGTACAACAATACTGCTTCGTTGTGCTTCCCAACTGCGGCGCTGCTGCAGCTGCCACAGCTAACGCACCTTGAGGTTGTCAGCTCCTGCTTGTACAGCGCCACAGACGCTGTAACAGCCATGCAGCCCCTCAAGGCTTTGACCCGGCTGGCTGACTTGAGGCTCTGGGTCAGTGGCCAGTGCAGCACTGATGGGACATTGGTCACTGCCAGCATACTGTCATGCCATTATGACCTCACACGTCTCGAGCTTGCACATGAACTGGAGCCAGCTGCCCTGTCGGGCAAGACTCGTCTTCGGCACTTGCAATTGAAGCGTGGCAGTATCCGTGGCGGCGCAGCTGGGATTGCGCAGCTGCTGTGTCAGTTGCAGTACATGCAGCAGCTGACACACCTTGGCCTAGAGGACATTTTGTTTAGTGAGCAGGGCAACCCTCCTGCAGCAGTCTTCTCAGGCCTGACTGCCAGCAGCAAGCTGCAGTACCTCAACGTTGTCAACATCAGGGAGTGCACATTGCCAGCAGGGGTTTGGCAGCACATTTTCCCTACAGGCAGACAGCTGCCAAACCTGCAGACACTCATTGTCGGATCGGTGCATGAGTTCCTAGGAGATGCTGACGTCCACCAACAGCCCCAGCCAACACTAGAATGCAGCCGCCTTGCAAGCTGCTGCCCAAACCTGCGGCGCCTGGAAATGCAAGGGTTGAGTTGCAGCGTGCAGTCATTGTCCCCAGTGACAAGGCTGATTGATTTGAGTAAGCTCAGCCTGGGCCTTCCAAATGCGCCTGACAGCGCATATGTGATGCAGTGTATTTGCCAGATGACAGGCCTCGGGGATCTCAAGCACCTGGTGGTTGCCTCCAGGACTGCATATGCAGAGGGACTGCTGCTGCAGCTGACGCAGCTGACGCAGCTCACATACCTGAATTGCTGGCCCAGCCCTGTGAAAGCCAACCGCTATGGCACGTTTTTCCCCAAGAACCCAGCCACTGGCGGTCTGGTGAGCTTCGGGGCATGGCATCCAGTGGTTGGTGGTTCCCTTGCGTTGCACTGCCGCGATCTGGAGCTACAGCCCCGGCGCATCATGCACACTGTTGGTTGCCAAGTTAGTTCACATAGTTGCTCAGCCTTTCTGTTGACAGGAGCACTGTTGGCGGCGCCACTGTGTCCACTTCTGTCTTGCTCAGCCTGAATCTGCGGAAGACTGAGCTTGCATTGTTCTGCCGTTGCGCATCTGCTAATTTTGGCTGTGTTGTTTGCGCAGGACCCTCATGGTGAGCCTGTGTGGCACCAGGTGTTGACCCTCCACCATGATGATGTGGACAATATGTTGTCCGATGACATCAAGCTGCAGGCTGCAGCAGCGCTGGCCAGTCTGCCACTGTAGGCAGCCAGCATCTGCAGTTGCTTTTGGCCCACAAACCCCGTGCAATGAGGGCAACGTATGATGGCGGGTGGGTGAAAAGGAGGCTCAGGTCATACAGCCGCTGCTTTCAGGTGGTATTCAATGACAGCTACTGATGTGACAGCTACTTCTGCTGGACAGGCAGTGTGCTGGTGTGTACAGCTTTTGGGAGAGCATGTCAGTGTTGCTGTGCAATGTGAAGGAACATGCTGATGGTCTATGCACAGTAGGCCACTCAGCCGCTGAGTCTGGGCCAGTTATTGGCTGAGGTTGGACTTCAGCAGTCGTAGTTTGCTCGCTGAATGGATCATGCAGCTGCTGCAGCTGAGTGCGTTGCACTTGCAGGGTTTGATGTTGAGCGGAGCTTTGAGATTATCAAGATGGTTCAGTGTTGTGTCATGTGCAGACTCGTACAAGAGGTTGTTCCTGTAACACAGAGGCCGCTTTCAGGGCAGGGCAGCTTGTGAAGGTTTGGTAGTGTGTGGCTGAGCATGCTGCCAAACAGCCTGCATCACTGGCTGGGCCTTGGGGACAGTGTGGTTATAATCATGAAGGCACTTTGTGCCCACTGTTGTCAATGTTACATCGATTGCTTCTGTGCATTTGGGCTGGTTGAGCACCGATGGTGCTTCAAGCATGTGCCGTACCGTACAGGTGACCTGTCAAACCCGTCACTCAGTATGTAGTTCTTAGTAATGCTGTGCTGGGTCACCTGCACTACGTCAATCTGAACGTGTGTCAGTGATGCAGCACGTGTCATGTGTGGCTGCCCGTGTGCACGTCTGATTGTGAAGGAGGCTCTACAAACTGTGCCTGCAGCTGATGTCAGCTGCTGCTGCAGCTGCTGCTGCAGTGCGGCAGTAGATGATAGCTATCAGCAGCACTGTACAGTGTCATGTATCGTATATGGCCCCGTTACTTTGACAGTCTTGCAGCAATCCCAGTCAAAATGCAATTGTACCGATTAGGCCTCCCAGCACAAGTTGTCAATTCCTCCACTGACGGTTTCCTCCTGGCATGGAGACTTGAATGATAGCAGGGCCGTCCTTGTCGGCACCACTTGAACACATCGCGCTGGGGGGTGGGGCCTGTGTTCTTGTCATCCACGTCAGGCCCTCTGATTTTTGTGGTGGGTCTCTGGTTGAATATTCCTCTTTGCGACATCAGTGAGTGGCTAACCTCTCTGAGCTCTATGATACAGTTGTAACATTTCATGATGGCTTGAAGGTTCACTATTTTGTGTGTCCACAAGAGGAACCTGCAGCCTGTTGCTGTGCAATAACCGGCACAGCTTGTGCATGTTTGAGCAACAATCCACGCAACATCACATAGCTACAGCCATATGAAGCCAAGCATGACTGCAGTGTCACGCATCTGCCAGATATGTATGCAGTGCATACAAACACAACACCATCCATGATGCAGGACTCAAGGGGTGGGCTATGTCATTTTGTGGTGGGACCAGAGAACGGATGGCCACCACTTGGCCACACAGCAATGAGGCCAGCTGCCGGAGCGGGGAGCAAAGCTTCACCAGCGGTACATGCCTGATACCCCTCCCTCACGAGGCGCCTAGCACTAGAACCAAAAAGAAAGGCAGCCCTCTTTTGGTGTGCCACAGCATAATGCCGCACACATGCGCACCCAACTGATGTGTGTCAGACCTTAATATAGGGATCTGCAAACATTGCTGCTTCAGATCTCTGTGGGCATGTCTTCATTGTCTCCCTTGTACAACCGCTTGGCATTCTCAATATCTTGTTGGCGTCGAATCAGCTCCTGCAAGGATGACAGCAACAAGCAGTGAAGATGCGTTCTTGTAGCGGCATGACCATCACATCCGCTGTATGGTACCATCATGCATGTTTGATGCAGCAAGACCTGGCGCAGGAGCTGGGGGATTTTGAGAAACAAGGTCAGGCACCTCTAGTTGAAAACTCATGCACATAAACTGGTTCTGAGACGCAGGACACTGCCCCACCTAGCTGTGATGTCAACCGTTGGGCCCTCACCTGTATACGAGCCACCTTGCGTGGGTCCCGCCTGACAGCATACAGCACATCCTCCAGCTTCAGCTCATCCTTGCGTGCAGCAGCACTGCAGGCGCACGACAGCAATTACAGTTTGCATTGTTCACGACACTGTGCAAGCTTGCTGACAGAGGGCTAGAAGCTGCTTTGGCCCAGCAACATTAGGTCACCACCTGCAAGGGAGCTACTGCGTTTCTCGGCAATAGGAAGACCTCAAGCAAGGGTGCCATCCATGGCACATACAGTGCCACTGTCGTACATAGTACACGGCGCCACTGTCAGCTGGCACCCACTGGGAGGGTCGCACCACCTACCTGGAGCTAGCAGCTGTCCGTGTTGCTGCTGCGCGCATGGCTGCATGCACAGTGTCTGTGATGTACTGGATGGCTATCTCCTCAACAAGGTCAACGGTCTCCTGCACACCACAGTGCATGGGCAGCAATGTCACACACATGCCGGCTGCTGACCTCTGCCACAACACATGCCGAAGCACATGTGGGTGCGCAACAGAAGTGACGACATGTGTGAGGTGATGTGCAGACAACAGCCAGAGGTTGCACCAGGGGCTGCATGCGATGGCAGTCAGGCTGTTGCAACCCTCAAGCAGTGGTTGACTTCAATACACACTTTTGCAATAGGAGCTGACCCAAAGCAGCGAATTTTTTGGGGAACAGGCGTAGTGCTCGCAACACTGCTAACAAGCAGCAGGCACGTACTACAAGGGTCCAAACCCATCCATGAGCAGCTCAGGAGTGCTATTGCGCCCTGGCTGGCTGCTTTGCTAACCTCCGCCCACCTTGAGCGGCTTGTCTGCATCCCCACAGCCGTACATCAGCCATGGCAAGTCTTTGCTGAACACGCCAGTGTGCACCTTGCCCACCCGCTCCTCCTCTGCAGCATCACCACCACCTGCATGATGCAGGCGCATTGCACAGGAACACACAACCTTCATCTTGCCGGCGTCCACACTGCTTGCACGCATGGGGACTGCGTCTCTGACTCTCTAGGCAAATCTGTAGGAGTTGAGGAGTTTCAGTTGGCACAGTTGCAACAGGCTGGCGGCTCCTATGTAGCAGACTGCGACAGACCCTACAGTGCGCTGAAGCGGTTTGCTTGCTGCCAGCCTGGCAGCTAAGCACTGCTTGTGACGACAGCACATCACTTCTGCTATGCTGACAGCATGCACACTGGGTGGTTGCCCTCCCCCGCTGATCGACTTCAGAAGGCTGATGTTGCAACTGCAATAGTGCTGCAACATCATCAACTGGTCGACCTCAACTGGTGTATGCCCGCTACGCACCCCTTGCATCTTCTCTGGCTACAGCATCTCCCTCATCTGCTTTGTCAGCCCTAGTGGCTTTGGCTTTTGGACCTGCCAGGCGAGCCTTCTTGGATGCTGCTGGTGGAGATGTGGAGTGTGCTGATGCTGATGCACCACCGCTTTCTGAGCCTGCCTTCTTACGCTTGCGGGCAGCTGGCGCCGGTGGCAGTGCTGCACAGCGGCGAGACAGGCACACAACGCGTGAAGCAAGGTGTGGACAAGCTGTCACTGCGTTCAAGATATGCTGCTGTCACATCCTCACCTTTCTTTTGGCGGTCCATGCTGCCCTACACTCATCACTACAGGGGCATCCTGATGGTGGGCTACTGCTCTTGAGGTCTGCTTCAAGCAAAAGGGGCTCTGGCGCTACAGAAGCAGTCGTCTAATGTTGAGCGCTAGATTGTGTTCGCAGGGGGAACCAGGGGCAAAGGCGAAACAAACGACAAGGTGATCCAAAGTTCACAAAGCAGACGAAGGGCCGACGTGAACTATTGTTGGTGTCACCCAGCCATGATGACCGAGTTGGATGGGTCTTGACGTTGAAATTGTCCGTTTGGCTGCAACACTGACACATGTGTGCTGCAACTGCAGCACAGTTGCCAACCACTGCGAAATCCGTGTCACCTTCACAAACCTGCCCCATATTTGACATTCCTGGATGATGCATTGTACAGTTGACTTGGTAGGGGTGGACGCTCTTGTGCTGGGGAGTGGCCTGACTATGGTACTGCCAGGCTGGTCAACACATCAATCCAACGTCACACATGCAGCTGCATTGCTGCACAATCACTCAAACATCCAATGTACGTCCATCTGGTCACAGGTTTTGATAAATTCCGTCAGTGCAGCAATCAAGCAGTCCACATCTTGTCGCGTGTCATTGTGTTATCAATAAGGGTTGGTCAGCCGGCTGGGTTGTGTAGCAGCTGACCTGCACATTGGCAAATGTTAAGGGTTGTTCATGCCGGTAACAGTCATCAAATGCAATGACACAGCATGGCATGCTTTGTGTGACACACCGGCATCTGCAGTGCTGCTGCAGTACAGGTCTGTCAGACACGCTGTGCACATCTGCAGACATGTATGTTGAGAGGTGCTGAGTGCACCCATGTGGCTGTTTATACAGCATAGGTTTGGCTGTGCACCACATGCTGGAGTACAGCACTGCATTGGCCCGGTTGGGAGGTGCATGCCTCAGGGGTGGCCATTGCATGATTGCAGTGAGATGAAGGGAGTCAATCTGCATGGGCAAGGCCCACAAAGCACTGGGGATATGCGTCTCACAAGCCATTGAGTTGCTTACGGTTGCAAGCCTCAGGAGTGCCGACTGCCTCAGGAGTGGCCATTGCATTGTTGCAGTGAATAGGAGGGAGTCAATCTGCATGGGCAAGGCCCACAAAGCACTGGGGATATGCGTCTCACAAGCCATTGAGTTGCTTACGGTTGCAAGCCTCAGGAGTGCCGACTGCCTCAGGAGTGGCCATTGCATTGTTGCAGTGAATAGGAGGGAGTCAATCTGCATGGGCAAGGCCCACAAAGCACTGGGGATATGCGTCTCACAAGCCATTGAGTTGCTTACGGTTGCAAGCCTCATGCATTAGCACCACAGCCCGGCTTTTCATACTGGAGCAGTGCAGCGCGTGCACAGCTTGAACACCACACGCTTACATCAACATGTATCTCATGTTGAATCAACTTGGTGCACATGCAACTTCCAAGCTGTGCAAACCAGTGCTGGCGTCCTATCAAGCAACGGCTTGCATCAGCCAGGGACCCGCACAAAAACATGCACATATGCACAGTGCTGCTTGAGACAAGGCGCATGCCAGATGCTGCTTCCCAGCAGTTACAGTCTCACTGCAGCACCGGCAGGTAGCTGTGCAGAGGCCCCAAACAAGCCAACAGCCAGACACACAACAAGGCTAGCCGACAGGCCCAATTGCACCGTGCAATGATTGTGCCTGCAGCTCACTCCATGTCAACACATGACTGCCGTACATCCGCAGCATACTACATTCCGGCTGCACAAAGCGGCTGGTGCACCCGTTGCAGTGCTTGAACTGCGCCACCGTGGCTCAAAGTGCAGCAGACACTCAGCACGTGCTCTTTGTCAGCTACACTGCTGCCATCAGCACAGTCCAAGGCAGCTAGCTCAGTGCCACCATGGCTAGCACGCCCACCGTGCTAGCCGTGCCACCGTGCCACCGGGCTAGCTGCCTTGGCAAGCTTAGGGGGCACCAGCCTGTAAGACAACATGTGTACTACTGCTTGTGGGTGCTGTTGCTGCTGCTGCTGTTGACAGCAGATGTGCTTCCATGGTTTGCCCAACGCTCATCTGCTCCAGAAGATACACGCCATCCTTTTGCAAAGAGTGCATCTAGGCGTTGCTGCTGCTGCTGCTGCTGCTGCTGCTGCTGCTGGTGCGACCTGGTCAGCGTGTCAGCAGGACGCTGCCTAAGCAACACAAACTGAGGAGGAGGTTGACAGGACTGGAAGGGTAAAACACAGCAGAGACAGGGGCGATGGCAGATAGATCAGAGCGCCACATGAGGTTGAATATTCTGTTACGGGAGCCGCTGAGGGCATGCTCTGCACCAGTGAAAGGCATTCTACGGTAGTGGGAGATGATCCTTGTCTGTGGTGGCATGCTGCTCGGGGACTCCTTTACAAGTTCTTTTTGCACAACAACAGTATGCCTGGGGCAGCTTCAGAGCATCACCACAAGCAGCTAGGGGTGTGCTGTAAGCTGCCAGCACAGTCGCCGCGGCCCCTGCTGCTGCCCACTCACCCTCACTCTCCCAGTGCTACAGCCGCCTGGCGTGCCAGTTCAGGGTTGCTGCAGTATCCAACGTAGCCACTGGCGCCACACAGGCTCGTCAGCAGGGGCCTGCACATCCACAACATAAGGGAATATACATTTTTGTATCTGGTTGGCAGAAGGCAAGCCTTTGTACATGTGCAAAAGAAGAATGCCATGCAGCAGTCACTAAGTGATGCACTCCTTTGCCCAACAAGGCCCCATGGTACAGATGCTGTCGTGAACGAAGTTAGACAGCACGACATGCTGGCATGCCGGTCATTCTGCAATGACGCCACTGGTAGCACATGCACACACAGCCGACAGGCAACAACTTGTCAGCTTGCAAGCTGCAGTGTTCAGCTCACCTGGCAGGTCATGTGATGCTTTCTAAAAGCACCATCCACTCGGCCATGGTACTCAAGCTTGGTAAGCTGCTGCAAGTGTGAGAGCTGCAACAGATCCTCTGCACTGCCACTGCACAACATGCACAGCTGCCTCAGTCTGGTCAACTGGCACACATCAAGCATGAAGTCTGCTCCTGAGAGGGACCTAGAAGCAAGGTGAAGCGTGTGCAGCCCGCTCAGCGCCTGCAGTGGGAGCAGCTCTGTGCCATACTGCAGCAATTGCATGTCCAGAACTCGCAGGCTGGGGCAGCAGCTGACAAGGCGGCTGCCTTCAGGAGCTGGGGCGTCCCTGTGTGACGGATCCTTGATTGCAGTGATGTACAGGGACGTCAGGTGCGGTAGCTGCCTGCCAGTAGGGAATATGTACCGCCACACTCCTGCTGGCAGCTTGGAACCGCTGATGTCAAGAGACTGCAGCTTGCTGCTGGCTGTCAGGGCTGCGTAGGCTGCTGCAGACTCATCGATGGCGCCCTGCTGAGGAACCCACGGAGTCCTCCGCAAAACCCCTGGTGTGCTCAAGTGCGTCAGCTGCTGTAGGTGCTGCAGCTGAGACAGCAACTGCTCAACATCAGCCCATTCATCAGCCCATCCATCAGCACCGAGCAGCTTGCAGCCTTCCAGAGTGAGGCACTGAAGCTGGGGGTTGCCTGCTAGGCCCTGTGGCTCCAGGAAACTGCTGGACACATGCAGGTGGGTGAGGTAGGGCTTGTGCGACAGCATGCTGGCGCTGATAGCGTCAAAACCAGCAAGCCGCAACTCGACCAACCCCGTCAGCGCCTGGAGGGATTGCAGGGAAGGCTTGCCTGAGATGAAAGCAAGGTGTAGGTAGGTGAGCTGCTGCAGCTGCTGCAAGGCCGTTGTTGGGAACTGCTGTGTGGCGTCATTGAAGACCGTGTGTCTGATGCTGAGGTGCTCCAAGCTGGCAGCTAGCTGTGTGAGTGCTGCTGTCAGCCCCTCTGTGTCATCCAGCAGCTGGCAGTGGCTGAACTGCAACTTTGTGAGGGCTGCTACCCCAGCAGAACCCAGCACGCCCGGAAAGCGGCGCTTTCGGCGGCGGGCGGACAGTTGTAGACACATGTAGTCAAGCTGCAGGCTGCTGAGCTGCAGGTTGGGAGGCAGCCGACGAATACTGACTGTGGAGCGGTCGTTCCCATTCAGGTGAAGGGAGCTGATGAACTCCCCATGCCTTTCCAGGTATAGCATAACCCTGAGGGCGTCCCGCTGTTGAGGCACGTTTGCTGCTATGCTGTGCAGCACTGCCACAGCTGCCTGGTGCAGCCTGCTGTTAGCCCGTGCAGCGTTAAACAGGGTGCAGCAATTGTTGTCGGCTGCACAGTACTGCAGCACTGCCAGCAGGCAGGGGTCTGGCAGGTCCAGCAAGGATGTTGCTGACTCATCACCATCCATCCTGCAGAGCAGCAGGCCACACGCTTGGCTGAAGAATTCTGAACATAAACAAGCAATGTATGATACTGAGAAAGAGTTGATGCGCTGGCCTAGGCACACATATGTCAGAAGAACAGCACTCGCTTCTGCACAGAAGCTGCATTTGGGCCCGGCACCATCACTGCCGCTGCTGCCTCAACTACGGGTTTGAATGCTTCTACCTGTGGTGATTGAAACGAATACAGAAGTTATGGGCTCCGTGTCGAGGCCCGGTTGGCAGGATGGTGATCTGGCGGGCTGTTGTTCAGGATTTCAGGATCGGATCGCACGGATAGATCAACGTTGTCAAAGAAAATGTTGTATTTCTGTTCTTTCGTTAATGAATCATATATCAGTCTGCCCATGACGTCACGACAACGAAGTGTGACCAATGGAAAACCTCGGACAATCTCCGGGGTTGATTGAGTCGGGCTGCTGCTGAATACCAATGCACCCTTTGGTCGTTGCGCTGGCTCCTGGGTCCACCATAAGGCCCTTCAATGGCACTAACAATGTTCCACAGTTCAATCTTGATGACTTCCAGCGTGCGGCTGCAGCAGCAAATGCTGCAGAATGGGATGCTGCTGTCAATGCAACAGGCATCCGCAGCCGCAATCTCTTGCAGGACAGAACCTTCCAACCTACTGCAGAGCTGTGGCTGCTGCAGCATGGCCTAACATGCACCCTCCCATCAGCCCTGGCAGCAGGTTTGGGCATGTACCAGCAGCTGCGGGTCCAACAGAGGCAGCTTTGGGTTTGGCAGCTTTGGGGAATGTAGCAGTTGCCCCTTTGGGGCTGGCCCCAAACAGAGCCTGGTGGTTCCTGAGGCACAGCAGTGTCGTTCTTGCGCCAACAACTGGCAAGCTCATGTTGACCCTATCAGCATGTCACCAGACCACGGCAGGATTTGGTCAATGTCTAACCACACCACCTAGCAATTGCAAACCTTACACCTCGCCAAACTTGCAAAGGTTGAAAGGCTTTAGCCTTGCCCATCAATTGTGCTTGTTGCTATTGGCCGTTATGAATTCACACGGTGGTCTTCTGGCCACGCTGGTCACCAGCCCAATGTTACAACAGAAGCACACTACTGCTCAAAGCTCAAGACATACCCATCTGCCCGAAGAAATCAATGGTCTCCTTCAATGCATCAATAAACAAGTCCACATCCTGCCGCGTGTTGTAAATGTAGCAACTAGCACGCGCACTGGCTGGGACGCCCAGGTACCTGTGCAACGGCTGCGTGCAGTGGTGGCCTGACCGCACCGCCACACCAGATGTGTCTAGCAACGTGGACACATCAGTGGCATGCAGACCACCCACATTGAAGGCTGCTAGCGACGCACGGCCCCGCTTCACTGAGGGTGGTGGACCATAAATGGTGACCTTATCCACCGCTGCAAGCTGCTCATACAGATAGCCCCCCAGCTCCTGCTCGTATGCATGCACCTTATCCATGCCTATGCTGCTGAGGTAGTCGCAGGCTGCTCCCAGCCCTATCGCCTCAGCAATGGACGGCGTGCCAGCCTCAAAGCGCGCAGGAGGCTCGGCGTATGTGGAGTGGTCCAGGAACACGTCCTGTATCATCTCCCCACCACCCATCCAAGGGGGCATGGTGTCCAGCACATCGTACCTGGCAGCACAGCATGTGTCGCAACCAGCACACAAGACAGTCATACCCAGCAATAACTATACTTCATGAACTTCCACTGCCACACAAGATCCACTGCCACACAAGAGACCTGAGACCTGCACCAGGCAACTGCTGCAATCTGCAACCAAGCATAGCCCTGACACCGACATACAGTGATTCACAGAGTGTCACATGAACAAGACACGACAG
The DNA here is from genome assembly GCA_007449985.2 of Desmodesmus armatus. Lineage (NCBI taxonomy): Eukaryota > Viridiplantae > Chlorophyta > Chlorophyceae > Sphaeropleales > Scenedesmaceae > Desmodesmus > Desmodesmus armatus. The sequence continues at coordinate 207,964 of VIIQ02000127.1, read as the reverse complement.
TTCGCCGCAGCTGTCTCATGCCTGTATCCTTACAGCAACTGCCAGCACAGCCAGCAGCACGGCTCACCTGCCCCACAGGAACCCAATGCCAGTGGGCCCCACAGCCTTGTGTGCAGAGGCAACGATCCAGTCCACCCCCAGTGCTTGTACGTCCAGGGGCATGTGGGGCATGGACTGGCAGGAGTCCAGCAGCACACGCGCCCCCACCTTGCGGGCTGCAGCCACCACTGTCTCAACGTCCAGGACAGCCCCCAGCATGTTGGACACATGCACCAGGCTGACCAGCTTCGTGCGAGGCGTGATCAGCTCATGGAAGTGCTGCATAGGCGAAGCAGAGCAAGGCAAAGGAAACAACCTGCTTTGTTACTGCTGACCATCATTGGCAGTGCAAGATGGCAACCGACATGCATTGAGCCAAGGGCTTTGTAAGCACGTATCTTCTACCACAGCAGTCAGATCAGCATATCAAAGGTTTGGTGGTGAGGCTGCCGGGCCCTGTGAACAAAAATGGAGACATCTGCTGGTTCTCTATCTCTGCTGGTGCTCATAAAGCCGAGCCCTGCCTGACACCCTGAATCCAAATCAGTGCGGTAGTCCCTTCAACGCAACCCACCCACCTGCATGTCCAGCTCCTGTGTGTCTGGTGTGAGGCGCACATGCTTCAGCACTGCCCCCGTCTTCTGTGCCACCATCTGCCATGGCACCAGGTTGCTGTGGTGCTCAGCTACAGAAAGGATGATCTGCAGCACAAGATGAGACACATGCAGCACAGGACGAACCTGGATGCAAGACCTACGAAACATTGGCAAATACACCGTTGCTGGACGATGAACCTGGCACAGCCATGCCAGCGCAGCGACAGTGCTGCTGCATAGTATGGAGAATGCAGCGGCCCCACATGACAACTTGACTGCTGCCAGGGTGGTGTGTAAAAGCTGACAGTGGCATCAGCTGAACAACACATAGGCCCCTGACCAGGGCTTTGCCGCCTGACACCAAGGCAGACCCTGGTGAACCCTGCTGCTGGCCCATCAACACTGCCCCTGCTGCCTGCTTCTACTGCCTGCAATTGCTCCTGCTGCTGCTCATGCTCTTGCTGCCCCTCCCAGCCGTGCCAGCACACACCTCATCCCCCTGCTTGAGGTTGTCCATGCCCCACGTCTGTGCCACCAGGTTGATCGCCTCACTGGCGTTGCGCGTGAACACAATCTCACGGTCACTGGCGGCATTGATGAAGCGAGCCACCTTGGTGCGAGCATCCTCATAGGCCGTGGTGGCTTTGGCACTCAGGTAGTGCACACCACGGTGCACATTGCTGTTGTACTGCCTGCAGAACAAAGTATCACAAAGCACACGTCAGCAAGCAGCAGCCTCGTCCAACTGCGATTGGCGAGTTTATGCTGTGCTTGCTCCACCCGCATGTACTAAGGCTGACCAGAGATTCCTCACGTTTGGTGTGCCCTGTTTGGTCACGAGGAACTCGGCTGAGTTACCATGCACATTAGACCACAGCATGTATACTGCGGCAGATGAGACACATACCAATGCCCTCTAATAATGAATACGTCTTGCCTGGAAACCATGCTGCTGCTGCTGCTGCTGCTACTACTTTTTCTGCTGCGCTGTTGCCAGCTCACCTGTAGTAGTCATCCATAGCCTTCATCACTGCTAGGGGCTTCTGCGACGTTGCTGCATTGTCCAGGTACACAAGGGGCCTCCCATTCACCTCCTGCTCAAGGATGGGGAACTGCTGCCTGATCTCAGCTCCCAGCTGCGGCTGCACCACTGGAGTCGCAGCTGCTGGCGTTTGCTGCAAGCGAAATCAAGGTGGGTGGGGCCACATCACAGCCTCTGTAATTGTTGTACAAACACAATTAGTACATAGAGCAATGTGTAAACCGTTGGGGGCGCTCACCAGTGCACGCCTTGCCCACTTGTGCCTGCCAGCCTGTTGCGCGCTACTGCTGTGCATGCATGGTGCATGCTGTGCATGCGCCGTGCTGCAGCTCTGCTGGTGATGTGCTCGCATGGTGCCGTGCATTCTGCACGGAAACGGTCGGATGTGGCTGGTGGCGACGATCTGGATTGTGTTGTAGAACTGCTGTGAGGTGGTCACTGAGGCAGGCGAGTGAATCGACACAGCAGATGTCTACAGCCCATCACCCTTATCACAGTTAACATCGTGGCTGTCAAAGCAGCTGTGGTTGTATCGATCTACCAGACAAGTAGTGATTACATAACGGTTACCAAGCACAACCGAACTGAAAGATACATGATTTGAGAAGGCGTGTTCTGGTTGCAATCTTCTCTGTATGTCACAGGGATCAGAAGCGTCCCATGATGAGCATGCCTGTTCCAAAGCACCCAACAGCAGCAGCAGCAACAGCAGCGACAGGGTGTTGAACAATCCCCAACACAACAGGGAGGCGCCTCTGCGCCCTTGAGGATAAAAATGAACGTCTCAGTCAGTGAAATACAGCAGCTGCAGCTGCAGCAGGTAGGCGGCATGTATACGCAGCCAAGCTGCGCCCAGCTGTCCTGCAGCTGCCGTTACGGACTGTTTGGGTACAGAATTGCGTCTGTAGCTGCCTTGCACAGTACACCTGGATCTTGCAACCTGCGAGCACCACAGTTACTGGACATGCAGCTGCTGCAGCTCAGCACACTGGGTGCTTCTGTTGTGCCTTTCTATGCAACGTGCACGTCGCCTCACCCTGCCCCTCAACCATGCCCTGCTTTCCCCCAGGCTCGCATCCGCAACATGTGCATCATGGCACATGTTGACCACGGCAAGACGACCCTGTCTGACCACCTGATCGCCGCCAACGGGCTAATACACCCTAAGATGGTTGGTGAGCTGCGCTACCTTGACAGCCGTGATGATGAACAGGCCAGGGGCATCACCATGAAGAGCAGCAGCATCAGCCTCATGTACGTGCCAGGAGCAGCACAGAGGCTTGAGGTGAGCAGCAGCGACTAGCTCGGGGGCTGGGCAGCGGTGTGAACAGCAGAAACCAGCTTGGGGGCTTAGCAGCGGGGGGTTGGGGGCGCCAGCCTGGCGGCCACCAAGCTCAGCAGATGTGCCTCGAGCGGCAGCATCAGGGCAAGCACCGCTGGCAGCTGCAGCATGACGGGGAAGAGGCAAGGAGCAGGAAAAGCTTCCATCGTTCACTCAGGCATGCGCCTCCGCTGGCAGGCAATCTTGTCAAGCCCAGTGTGACAACTGCCGCATAGCATGTTGAAGCGGCAAACAGCCCGCAGAAACCACACTCAACTACCGGCGAAGGAGTCGCATACGAAGGGGAAACCTGCTGTTATGTTGCACGTTGTGCCGTCTGTGCAGGGCCCCCGCTCAGTGTCGTCCGAGGAGAAGCTGTCTTCTGGTTTCCTTGTGAACCTTATCGACAGCCCGGGCATGTTGACTTCTGCAGTGAGGTGTCCACAGCAGCGCGCCTGAGTGACGGTGCCCTGGTGGTGGTGGATGCAGTGGAGGGAGTGTGCATCCAGACACACGCAGTGCTGCGCCAGGCATGGGAGGAGAAGGTGGGCGGCAGCCAGGGGGTCCGGGGCTGGGTCGCTGCGGTGGGGCGCATGTGGGCAGGCGCATGCCCACAGCGGGCTGTCTGGACCAGGACAGTTCAGCATTGGCAGCAGTGAGGCTTGGCAGCAGCACGCTGCTGAGCATGCGTGCAGTCCCAGCACGAGCCACGGCCTCTTTCGCTTGCATCTGTTGAGCAGCCACCCTGCCAGTCTATGTTGAACTGTGGGCTCCATCAGCACAGACGTGTTTTGGGAAAGTCAGCCCCAGGCCCTGTGTTGGACTGCATGTAAGTGTGTTTGGCATAGAGGGTACGTTTGTAGCAAGCATGGAGTGAACATGTGGGTCAGATGTACATTGTGCTCACCGTGTTGCTGCTGCAGGTGAAGCCCTGCCTGATGGTGAACAAGCTTGACCGCCTGATCACAGAGCTGAAGCTGTCAGCCAGTGAGGCGGCCCAGCGCCTCAACGCTATTGTGGCCCATGCCAACATGATCTGGAGTGCCTTTGACAGTGAGCACTTCATGCGGGAGGCAGACGCGGTGCTGGCGGCAGAGCAGCAGCAGCAGCAGCACAGGGAGGAAGGGAATGATGCAGAGTGAGTGGCATGCATAAAAGTTTCTGTGACGGTTGGGTTTGGATAGGAGCAAGGCGGAATTGTGCCTTGAAAGTGTGTGGTGTTGCAAATGTTGACCGCTAGATTGGTGTCTTGAGTTTGCAGCAGCATCACGCAGACCTCAACACCATAGGCACCAAGCTCTTTCTGGCTGCAGCTTTGTGTGCCTAATCCATGTGTTGTTGCTGCTGCTGCTGCTGCTGCTGCTGGTGGTGGTGGTGCTGACATATGTCTGCTGCCGTTGGTTTGCTGGTGCGCGCTTGCTTGCTGTCGCAGCGCCACCCCTGCTGCTGATGCTGAGCAGGATGAGGAGGATGTGTTCCAGCCCTCCAAGGGCAACGTGGCCTTTGGCAGCGCAAGTGACGGCTGGGCCTTCAGGCTGGACCAGTTTGCTGACATGTACAGTGCAAAGCTGGGGGCAAAGCCAGCGGCACTGGTGCAGGTGAGCGATGGCATTTAACCTTCTACCGAGGGGGTGCCCAAATGGGCACAATCTCAAAAAGCTTGCAAAATAAGGGGCTGCAGAGGCGCAGCAGCTGGTAATGAAGGCTTCTTGCATGGCAGCAAGGTTCAGCTGCATCAGCTGCACCGCCCACGCGCTTGGGCGTGCATTCGAGGCCCTGAAAGTTTCACTCCTAATCAAAATCTCAAAGTCCTGTCACCAGCATGCACGTAGCTGCTTGCAAACACGCGATCAAACATGTTATTCAGTTTGAAAAGGCGGTACATGCTCAGCTAGCCTGCTCTCCTTGCGAGCGGTATACCAAACACGTACTGACCCCTGAATGAACAGCATCAGCAATGTCGTTGGGGCGGGCTGCAGGGCTTTAGCAAGGCAAAGTACTGTTGTTCAAAGCTTGTGCTACCATTGTATGCTGTTGCGTGGGGCTGCTGCTTGCTATTGAGCTCTCGCTGGTGCACTATGTTGAACAGCAGCAGCAGCAGTGACAGCACCTGTATGAAAGGCTGCCAAAATGAAACCCAAGCTCGCCAGGCACCTAAGGCGCCTAACCAATACCTTCACGTGATATATAATATGATGTTTGCGTGGTGCTTTCCGACGTAGCAGCCAGTTTTTGAGCCTGGTCAACAGTCCATCCATCGCCCAGGCTGTCGCTCAAGGAGGCACCCACAAGCCCGTAGCAGCATGCACACGCGTAATACATATGTATTGTAGTCTACTTAGTGCGGTTTAGCCCTCACATCCAGCGTATCTGGTAGAACAAAACGATTTTCATCTGCCCCTCGGTAGAAGGTTAATGGCAGCCGCCTTGGGCCCCTCCACAGAGTCTTGGGCGCAACAGCCTTCCCACAAGCAGCAGTGGTTCTGAACAAAGGCAGCATGCGTTTAGCATCAAGGCAGCAGCATTTTGTGACGCCGGCTTGCATCGTAAGTGCCTGAAAACCTGCCAGCTACATGTGTGAGGGTGTGCGGCTTGCTGTCGTCCTGTGTTTGTACTGCAGGCGCTGTGGGGTGACTGGTGCTTCCTGCCAAAGGAGCGCCGTGTGGTGCGGGGCAGCAAGGCACGTGCCGCCTCAGGGGGCCGCAGTGCACCTCGCAGCATGTTTGAGCAGTTTGCCCTAGAGCCCATCTGGCGCGCATACAGCGTGTGCGAGGGGGAGGATGTGCAGGTGAGGGCCGACAGCCTGGCACTGCAGACCTGCAGGTCAGTGTGGATTAGATTGATGTCTTGCAGTGATTATCCACTTCTAAAAACTTTGGCTGTGAAGTGCTTTTGGCCTGTCTTGTCTGTTCATCGACATCTGCTCTTGGTCTGCAGCTCCCTGCCAATGTGCACAACCATTGTGCTTGCCTTTCGTACAAAGCCGCTCAATACGTGTCCCTCATGCCTGCTTCCTTTGCCTCCCGCAGTCTGTGCTGAGCCCGATTGTGAGCAGCAGGGGACTCAGCCACTTGGTGCCAACCAAGCTCCTGGAGCCATCAGCAGACCCCCGTGCAGCAGTGAAGGCAGTCCTCAAGGCCTGGCTGCCCCTCTCAGAGGCAGTGCTGGGCATGGCTGTGACACACCTGCCCAGCCCTGATGAGGCTGCACCCCTCAGGCTGCCACACCTGCTGTCGGGGGGCAGCAACACTGCACTGCTGCCACTGGCAACTGCAGGAGCAGCTTATGCAGCTGCTGAGAATGACCGGCCTGTTGCCACTGCTGCCTCAGAGGCTGCTGCCGGCAGCAACGGCATTGACAGCAGCAGCAATGGTGTCAGCAGCAGTGGCAGCAGTGTGCTTGTTAGTCAGGCGGATGCTAGTCGGGCGGCTGAGGTGCAGCAGCAGCTGGAGCGCTCGTACAGTCACCTGTGTGCATCCAGCAGCAGCTCTGAGGCGCCCCTGGTGGTGTTTGTGTCCAAGATGGTTGCAGTGCCGGCCAACCTGCTGCCTCGGAGAGTAGGGGAGGCAGGAGAGCAGGTGGGTGAGGCTTTTGTTGGTTGGTGTCTGCCCTGTATGTCACAGAAAACGTCAAACGCAGTGCTTGCCTGGCGCTTTTGCAGTTTTGTTGAGAGCAGCTCTTGCTGCAATTGACCCCGGGGGGGGGGGGGGGGGCGAAAGCGATGCTGCGGGGCCAGAGTTATGGGCTGGGCTGGGACATGTGGACACACATGTACTGCTGGTAGATGGCCACTTGATGCACACCCTTTCAGCCACTCACCACTCACATATGTTGTCCCTTTTGCCTGGTGCAGGGTGAGGGTGTGAGTGGGGAGGTGTTCCTGGCGTTTGGTCGTGTGTTCAGTGGTGTAGCGCGCGAGGGGGCACGTGTGCATGTGCTGTCAAGCGCGTACGACCCCCTGGCACCTACCAAGCAGCGCCAGACTGCTGTGCTGAGGGGGCTGTACCTCATGATGGGCAGGTGAGGGGTCACACAGCAGTGAGCAGTCTTCAGCAGTTGGGTGGATGACGTAGAACATGGGCGCATGGGCCCTTAAAGTGAAAATGGGACGAACAGCCACCAGTCACAGGAATGGTGTAGTGGTTGTTGCAACTGTACGGATGAAAAACCTGCATGTCTGGCTCTTGTTGTGTGTCCAGGGTGTTTGTCAACATTCCAAAGCTACATGCAACAAGAGACAACTCCAACTGCTGTCTCCTTGCCTCCCTGCAGGGCGCTTGAGCGGCTATCGAGTGTGCCTGCCGGCAATGTGTTGGCTCTGTCAGGGCTTGAGACGACCATCCTGAAGAGTGCCACACTGTCCAGCAGCCCCTCCTGCCTGCCCCTGGCCCCCATGACCTTTCAGGCAGCCCCCATTGTCAGGGTCGCCCTGGAGCCCAGCTGTCCGACGGACATGGCTGCACTCACTCAGGGACTCAAACTGCTCAACAGGTGAGGTTGGGGGATGTGTGGAGCAGTGTAGCAGGCAGGTTTTACGGGCCAAGGCCCTGTCGCCCGGCTTGAGAGGTACAAGCCGTACCTGCTGCCCGGGCCCGGGGGGGGGGGGGGGGGCAAGTTCAGCACCACGGTCTCAAAGTGTGCAATGGAGTCAGAGGAGGGCTCTGCATGGGTTTTTTGGTAATACGTGTTTCTGGTTTATAGGGTGTCAGGGAGTGTGGCAGTGTTGGATGCAACAGCTGTTGCTGACCCGTTGCCTGCTGTCTCATGTCCTGTGCAGGGCCGACCCGTTTGTGGAGGTTGGTCTGAGTGAGAAGGGTGAGCACCTGCTGGGTGCTGCTGGTGAGGTGCACCTGGAGACGGTGGTCAAGGACCTGAGGGAGAGGTTTGCACGAGTACCCTTCCAGGTAGGCCAGCGGAAGTGGCTTGGTGATGACTGCTGTGTCCGCAGGACTGGTTGGCAACAGGGTCAGCAGCAGAAGCCAGCCCATCACTCTGTTAGCACATCGCTCGGCGCGAAATTTCTGCGCTGCTTGCAGCTTTGTGGTTCGGTGCTTCAGGGCACCCACTGCCAGCACAGTACCAGCGATGTTGCAGCTTCTGTTGTGTGGAGCTCTTTGCTGATGGTCACGTCCGTGCCATGTTGTGCTGTGCTGTGCTGCCTCTCCCAGGTGTCGCCGCCTCTGGTTGCGTTCAAGGAGTCTGTCTTGTCAGGCTCTGAGGGGCCTGAGGGCGTCACCGTCAAGCCTGCTAAGGTGGTTGAGGCAGCCACACCCAGTGGTGTCTGTGTGGTGCGCGTCAAGGCGCATGCACTGCCCAACAGCACAGCAGCGCTCCTGGATGAGCATGCAAACCTCATCAAGGACTTGCTACAGCAGCACCACAGGAAGCAGGAACACACGCAGCAGCAACAGCAGGACGGGGGACAGAGCAGGCTTGAGCAGCAGCAGGATAGCAGCAGGCAGCGGCGTAGTATAGATGGGGGTGAGGTCAGCAGGGAGGCTCACAAGCTGTGTGAAGCGTACCTGCGTTCAACGCGGGACCTGGCTGACAGCAACAAGCAGCTGAGCCAGCTGCTGCAGAGAGCATGGCTGCTGGGCCCACGCAACGTTGGCCCCAACATCGCTCTGTGCAGCCCGTGCAGGTCCTGCAGCAGCAGTACCAGCAGTACCAGCAGCAGTCCTAGCCCCAGCAGCTTGTTTGATGTGGCCAGCAGCCATGTGGTGCGTGCCAGCAGCAAGCATGGCCCGCTGTCCAAGCTAACCGGAGCTCCTGCTGTCGAGCAGTCACCAGCCAAGCACCCGCAGCACCAGCACAGCGAACACAGCAGCACAGCCAACGGCAGCACATCGCATGACACGCCGCAAGCGGCAGCAGCAGAGGGGGCTGACGCAGCAGCAGCAGCAGCAGCTGATCCCAGCCAGCAGCTAAGCGTGCCGTTTGGTTGGCCGACTGCTGCTGTCATGCTGTCAGGGCAGCCAGCTGCAGCTGCTGACAGTGACGCAGCAGCTGCTGCAGCTGCAGCAGGCCTGTCCGAGTTGTGGCCGCACATCACAGGCAGTGTAGAGTCTGGGGTTACAGCCGGCTTTCAGATGGCGAGTGCTGCTGGCCCTCTGTGTGATGAGCAGCTGTGGGGTGTGGTGTTTGAGGTGGAGGTGCGGCTGATGCTGCCGGCACATGGTGGGGAGCTGGACCTGGCAGAGGGGGTGTACGGACCATTCTCAGGACAGGTGGGCATCATGCTTGGTCATTATGTCCGCCACTGTGCTCTTGAACCACCTGCTTACGCCCCAGGGGTATGTCCTGCAATGACAGTGAAACCAAGGCAACGTCAGAACGAGAGTACTGAGCATCTCTGGTGGGCCAACACGCACAGTGTTCTGGCGGGCACTTTGCACTGCACTGTAGTCTGGGTTGACAACTGCCATGCAGTCCAATTTCCTTCTGGCATCGGTTGTATCTGGACAGTGCTGTCTGGTAGCTGCCAGTTTCTTTATCACAGCTTTGCCCATGTCCTGCCGTGCGCCCAACGACTCCTCCTTGCTGCTGCCTGCTCCCGTCCTGCAGGTGATGGGTGCGATGTGTGCTGCATGCCGCCGTGCTGTGCTGGAGGCTGACCCACGGCTGGTTGAGGCGCTGTACCTGTGCCAGGTGCAGGCAGCAGCAGAGGCACTCAGCGGGGTGTACGCGGTGCTGGGCAGGCGGCGAGCACGCATCCTGCAGGTGAGACTGTCTAAAAAGGACAGGGACAATATACAGGGACGTCTGCACCCACGATTGTCTGGCGCATGAGGGCAGCACCTGGTAGGCTTGCTGGCTGTCGGTACAGCACGGTTTGCAGGACTCTTATGGCAGAGCTGATAGTATTTTGTTTTCAGGTGTGGGAGATGGTGGTGATCGCCTTTAGTGCCTGGCAGTTTGTTGCACCAACAGGCTACCCCCTTGTGTGCTGGCTGCTGCCTGTGTCCCACAGGAGGAGCTGCGTGAGGGCAGTGGTGCTTTTTTGGTGCACGCCTACCTGCCAGTGGAGGCCTCCTTTGGCCTGGCTGATGAAATGCGGCGGCGCAGCAGCGGAGCAGCCTCGGCGAGCTTGTTGCTATCACACTGGGAGCGGCTGCAGGTGCGGTTGGGCTGGAGTAGCAGAGGCGTTGATTCTGGACATCCTGCCCGAACCTTGCAAATGAGTCCTGCTTGCCCAAGCTCGTGTTTGTCAGGCAAGCCTCTCGTTTGCAGGATGCCTCACTCAAAGCACACGTATGCTTGCAGCAGCAAGCCAACCTGCATCCCATGTGCTGACCTGTCTGTTGCTTGCCTCTCGTGTGCAGGATGCGCCACTCAAGTCGCACATATGCTTGCAGCCGCAAGCTAGCCTGCACCCCATGTGCTGACCTGTCTGTTGCTTGCCTCTCGTCCGCAGGATGCACCATTCAAGGCACACATATGCTTGCAGCAGCAGGCTGGCCTGCGCCCCATGTGCTGACGTGCCTGCTGGTTGCCTCTTGTCCGCAGGATGGCCACCCTTGGCACACATATGCTTGCAGCAGCAAGCAAGCCTGCGTCCTATGTGCTGACCTGTCTGTGCTTCCTGTCCTGCAGGTTGACCCCTTCTTTGTTCCCACCACAGAGGAGGAGCTAGAGGAGTTTGGCACCGAGGCAGGTGGCCCAGCCAACCTGGCACGCCGTCTGATAGATGCTGTTAGGCGCCGCAAGGGCCTGCCGGTGGAGGAGAAGGTGGTGGCAAAAGCCACAAAGCAGAGAACGCTCAAGCGCAATGTGTGAGGTCGTCACTGGTTGGTGCTACAGCCTGGTGTTGGGCATTGTTTGTGGTGTACGGCATTGTGTTTGTGGCAGGCTGCGTGCGCTGCTGCATGCATCGTTTGCCCAACGCAGGTGCTGCTGAGCACAGTCGGCTTTACTTTGGCAGGAAACTTCACTGCTGTACACAGGCCAGGGTGCTAATGTGCGCCAGGACTGGCCTTGGTGCTATCCCAATATTTTCTCAACCAAACCATCATTGGACCTCACTCAACAATTGCAGCTTGAACCTGCCAATAGCGGCCCAATTGACATCAACAGGAGCACCGTGTGAGTGCTGTGGGCGGGAGTCGGTCTGCTATCCCCCATGCCCACCATTTGAGTCAGTGTTGAGTCACGCCGTGGCTTGGCTGCCCTGGCCCTTGCGAGAGCCTCTTCCAGCGTGCCAATCCACTACATGCGCACAGTCACCTGACAGGGCCCGTTGCACAGGCACGCTAGCACAGCAGCTATAGAAGCCCTGGAATCTCAGTGGGTGCAGCATTGTGCTCGTCACATGCACTTTGGTGACACGTGCCACCGTGAGTCATCACCGGTAGATGTTCACGTGACGGGGCGGGCTTTTTCAAACGCGAAGAGTGTGAGCGATCGTACCATGATGTTTGCAAAGCAACGCATATGTTTGAACATCGTCATACATTGCTGCTATTGTCGCTTCACTCGTCACATCACCGTGGCCGCTGGGTTTGGTTCTGACGTGCCTCTGCAACCCTCTCTATCGCCAACACCTCATCAAAGATAACGAAATGGTCGTCGCATCAATCTTGGCAGATTTCCATCGTGCAGCAGCAGATGGCGATGCAACAGCAGTAGAACAGCTGATAACAGCAGGCGCAGGGCTTGATGCTGCAGATGGGCAGGGCTGCACAGCACTGCACAAGGCGGCACAGCAAGGCCACACTTTGGTAGTGCAGCTGCTGCTAGCTGCAGGGGCCGCAGTCAATGCTGCTGACGCAGAGGGTGGCACAGCCCTTCACAAGGCAGCAGATTGCAACCACACAGCAGTGATGCTGCTGCTGTTGGATGCTCACGCAGCAATAGAGGCCACTGATGCACAGGGGCAAACAGCCCTGCACTGGGCAGCCTCTGAAGGACATTTTGCAGCAGTGCGCCAGCTGCTAGGTGCTGGCGCAGCAGTAGAGCCCATTGATCTAGAGGGCTGCACAGCCCTGCACTTTGCGGCGCAGGAGGGTCACTCAGCAGTGGCGCAGCTGCTTTTGGATGCACAGGCAGATGTCAATGCTGTTAATACAGAGGGGTGGACAGCGCTGCACTACGCTGCAGAGAGCAGTCACACTGCAGCTGTAAAAGTGTTGTTGGGTGCTCAGGCAGCCGTGGATGCAACTGATGGAAGCGGCTGGACAGCGCTGCACTGGGCGGCGCGAGAGGGCTGCCATCTTGTGGTGCAGCTGCTGCTGGCTGCTCAGGCGCCTGTGGATGCTGTTGACGCAGAGAGCTGCACAGCCCTGCATGTTGCAGCTGACTTGAGGCACGTGTCAGTTGTGCGTCTGCTGCTCGAGGCTCATGCAGCAGTGGAGCTAGCGACAGCAGGACCTGCTGTCGGCTGGACAGCCCTGCAGATAGCAGCTTTCCAGGGCGATTGTGAGATGGTGCAGCTGTTGTTGGATGTGAAGGCAGACGTCAACTCTGCTAACGCAGCAGGAGCGACAGCGGTGCAGCACGCAGCAGCTGCCGGGCACACTGAAGTCGTGCAGCTCCTGCTGGCTGCTCCCCAGCTGGCAGTTGAGGGCATGGCAGGTGCAGCGGAGGCAGCTGCAGCAGCAGGCCATGCAGATCTGGCCATACTGGTGTTCAAGGCTCTGATGGAACGTGACATGCCTGCAGCAACAGCAGCGTTGGCAGGACAGGCATTGGCAGCTGAGGTGCTGGGGCAGTGGCAGGCAGCTGAGGAGGAAGTCAGTGAGCTGGAGGCAAAGTTTGGCACCACTGTGCCAGCGGTGCAGGATTTGATCGTCACTATTGCCATAACACACCAACAGCTGCAGGCGGTTGCCGCACTCACCACAACATCGCAGTGATTGCTGCGGCGGAAGCTGCAAGGCAGGTGTCGGGCGAGTCAGCAGGGGAAGCAGCTTAGAAGTCACCAGCCAGTAGTAGTACTACTATGGCCGCCATATGATACGTGTGTGCTGTGAGCCAAATGGCATTGCCCAGACGGTGTGCGGTCAACGCACACTGTGGCAATGAGTCCAAAAGTTGGGGTGGTTTCCTTGCAGCACCCTGATATCCTGGTAGCAGTCATGTTTGGCAGGTTTTCGGTTCAAGGGCAGCTCAAGCTGCCTGTCTGTTGGTTGGCTGTCAGGGCGGGGCCACACCTTTCAACTGTGTATCCCACTAGCCGCTCAAGATGTAGCTTACAGGCACCGATGCACCTGCCGGCGGTTGTTTGTGCAAGCGGCGCTGCCATGCATGGACCGGCAGTAATTGGACTCTCATCCAGCTACAACGGACACGGCAGCCCACTGGTTGCTTTGAATGCTTTGCTGCACATGCAGACCATGTTTGTTCTCCTGACAGCAGCCTGTACGTTGGTGGTCTCTGCGAGAGCATTTCGCCCCAGCCATGCTCTGTGCACGTGTGTGTGCCAATCCCTTGTGCGAGGGTGGCTGGAAGCTGCCTGGATTCTGCGAAGCTTCTAGTGGCTCGCTGCCAGAGAGCACATGTTGCTTTTCAAAAGCAAGTAAGTTACGGCATCCAAAAGCCTTCATTTGCGCGTGGTGTGGTTGCGGCTGGCTTAGCAACTGCATATGCAGTTGCTGTTGGCAATGCATTGCCTTGCCAACTGTCTGTGATGTCTTGCCCCACAATGGGGTTGAAGATGGTGTGCCATGCCACTCCTTGAACAGCCCGCCATGCGGGGTGTCGATTGAGCAGTGGTTCTCAGACCCAGTGGTTGAGGATGGGGTGGTGGCCTTTGCACCTCAAATATGTTGACTTGTTGCTTTCACCAGCAGGGGCTTGTGGTTGCATTTGGCGCTCAGAATCACTCCTCGTGGTGCTGGAGCGCCGTCATTATTCGGACTACCTGGCTCTGTGCGCACAGTTCACCTATCCCGTGGGAATGGGAAGGGAGAGTGCCACTAGTGCAGTACTGCGCTCACAGCGTCCTTGCCAGATTTCAAAGATGGAGGTGCATGACTTGGATCAGGATGTTGCTGAATCTCGTTTTGCTTTGGCCACTGACGCAGGCAAAGATGCGGTCTTTGCCACAGTGTGACAATTCTTGCCGGTTTTGGCAACAAGGTGCAGGAGATAAACTGCATTTGATGGGGCATACGGTGTGCATACGGTGCGCAACTTACTTTGTGAGCGGCGCTCACAAGCTGGGTGTTTTGTGTCTTTGGCGGGCTTTTTTGGTGGGCGGTGCCTGCAGATTGAATCAGAGCTGCCAGCCTGCAGGTCTGCCAGGAGTGTATGCACCCCTTCACCAGGTCAGAGCCTTTTTGTGTGGGGGTGTGGCCAGCGGCAGTGGGTCAAACCAGCCAGCATGTGTTGATGCAGTCGATGTTTGATCTCAGCTCAGGGAAGCTGCAGACTTTCATGGTGACCTGGTGGTGGGGTGCTCACAGAGGCCACAAATTTTGTGGCTCAGTGTGCATTCAGATGATTTTATGATGTCCAACAGATGTGTTTCAAGATGTTGGTAACCCATGTTCCCTATGAGGTCTCCTAATGGGTGTTCAAGCACGTCCTGAAGCAGGTCACAGCCTTTTGCTGAGCAACTATGGTCACCAGAGTCTGAAATTGCTTCAGCATGATGCAAGGCCGTCAGACAGCACAGGTCAAGGAATGACGCCCCAAACGTTGCATGTGGTGCCCTCAGCCAGCTGACACATCACCATCATCAGCAGTGTCAAGGCAGCAGCAGTGTCAGCTTTGGGTGTATAGCTGACACAGACATTGTACCCCATTCAAGGCAACCTGTTGCAATCCAGCCGTTAGTACTGCAGCTTGCAAGGTCATGCACCCCCCCCCATCCACACCCTCAGCAGAAAAGCTGGCCGCTACACACCCACTTCTCAAAACAAATACAGCCACCTACGCATTTTCGTGCTGTCAGGGCGTGCCAGCTTCAAAAACCTCTTATCCTGAAACCACCGGACTAAATCTCAACCGCCACGAGAATTGCACAATGGCCACTGCAAACAGCGATGATTTATTAGCTTTTACCTACAAGACGAGCTGTACATAGCAGTTGCTTCATGCAGAGAGTTCACGAGTAACCGTCCCGCCAAACATAGCATAGCCCGCATCCGAGCAGCAACGGCCCCTAGGTGATATTCAACAGTCTGGAAAAAAACATTTGTATCCCAGTTGAAGTCGCAGCTGTGCAAGCCACGACTGCCCTAGGACACCTGCCACAGCAACTCAGCTGGCCTGCAGGTAAGGCCCGTTTCTACACTGTATGTAGAAAAGTAGACAAAACATAAGCTCATCTGCAAAATCTTATGGAATCCAGAATAAGGGTGGCAGCTGCACCCTGGGGTGCAGTGCCCATGCTGGCAGCACCAATGCCAAGCTGGTGGTTGGGTGAATAGGGTTCCTTACCCCGTATCTCTGTCGTGCTGTGCAGGAGCACTTTGTGACAATGTCTGGACGCCCACACCGCGCAGCAGCAGTGGCTGCAAAGAAGCCCTAGCTGCCACCTTTGGAAGCCAGGATTCTGACTCCACCGACTCAGAAGATGTTGTTGAGATTCTCGACTCCTCCACAGGCAGTGAAGTCGTGCCAGAGCCCACTGAGGCACCTGCTGGGGGCAACGCAGACAACGCTGCCAACACAGATGAGGACGGAGAGGAGGGGGCTCAATCCCGCAAGGTAGGAATACCAGCACTAGCATACAGTCTGTATGGCACATCATGGCAGGGTCTGGCCGCTCTCATGGCTGCCAGGGTGTACATGCGCTAGAACATAATATTCAATGCCACTGAATGTCAAGTTGACACGTGGCTGGAGTGGAAACAGGTATGCATCTGCATAGACCGCCCCTGTCCTGGCCTGGGCACTGCAGACGTCCCAGCCAGACCCTGAACTATCAAGACATGGCGTGTCATCATGGTAAGCAGTGCATCACCTGGCCTGGGCACAGCAGACGTGTATGTAATAAGGCATAAACTGGCAGAGCTTTTTACTTACATCAAATATCATCTGTTGCCTCCGCTGCCTGAATGACAGGCACCTGCACAGCCAAAGCCCCGCAGACAGCCCCGCCAGACTACCGGCAGGGCCCCTCATGCTGTGCTGCTGGCAAGGGACCCTCCTGAGCAGCTGGACCTGGAGCTGCAGCGCAAAAGGGCATCCCTGGCACTCAAGGTGTGGTGAGAGTGATGCCTACTGTATCTACCAGTTGGTTGCGAACTGCATGCCATGCTGGCACTTGCACTGGGCGACTCAGCAGGTGTTGCAGCAATCAAGTATGGTGGGCATGCATTGTGCTGCGTGGCAGGTCAGACTATCAATCAGCGGCTGCCAGCCAGTGGTGTTGAGTCAGCTGGGGTGGACCCCATGAGATCTGAGCAGGCTGGCAGTCTGACCAAGCTCCGCAGTGACTGCCGGCCGACAATAGGTCCGACGATCAGCTGCATGCCTGCAGGGTGCTGTAAAGAGCAGGATTTGACCAACATGCTGGGGTTTCTGTATTGTCTGTCCGCATGGCAGGTGAAGAAAGAGACTGGTGGCACCAACCGTACTGAGCTTGGAGCCAAGGTGGGCATACTATGCTATAGCTAGCAACTCAACTGAATTTCTGGATAGCTGCAGCCATATCCCTGTTACAGCACCCACTGCAAGTTGTTCAGCCACAGCCGGCAACCGGCATTGCGTGTTGCTGGTTTTGTGCCGTGCATGACAAGGTGCTGCAACCATTCCTTGAACATCCATACCTAATGTTCATATCGTTTCTCACAAAGCTTGTGTTGTCTTCAACCATGCAGATGCTGAAGCTGCCCTGCATGCTCAACAAGGCCATGGCTTACAGCAGCAGCGCCAAGAGCTTCAAGCCTATGGCAGGGAACTCCTGCAGCAGGGTGACAGTTACCGCAGGCGGCAATCTCAAGTGAGGAAACAAGCATGAACACACCAGCATATGGCCTAATCATTGTGTCTTTCAGTCTGACGAGACAGGCAGCCCTGTCAGCGCTGACAGCGGCATGCAGCAACTGCAATGCACAGGGTGTCTTGCCACAGCTATGTCAAATGGTTCAACTTGCAAAGCACCGTCCAGCCAGTGACTGTACTAGCTAGGAAAAGGAAAACCATCATTAGCTAACCCGCCAGTGTTTGCTCTCTGTGCCTGCACTCCTCAGGTGCCAGCAGTGTGATGGCTTTGAGGGTGCCCTCACCAAGTGGGAGAAGCAGCACCTTTGCTCCAAGAAGCACAATGCCTCCGTCTACACCTACCTAGAAGAGGAGCAGATCAGCCTGAAGGTGTGCTGCTGCTGCCACTGTTGCAGCTGCTGAGTGCTCACCGCTAACCACATGTTCATGACCCAGGGACAGACCACTCACGGATGTCCAACAGCCAAAGTTGACACTGCTGCAGCTTTCAATGCACAGCACAGGGTGCACCCAGCAGCTTAGCTTGCATTTGCGCATTCAGTGCATGTGGTTCATGCCAGTCGTATAAGCGCAAACTTTATTGGCTAGCGCTGATGAGGCCTGTCCCTTATGTCTGTGTTGTATGGTACTGCAATATGCCATGTCCTGCAGGACTTGACCACGCTGTGCGGTGCGATAGACCTCAACTTCATCAGCTGCCTGTACTGCGGCAAGGCTGACCCGGACATGATCACATGCAGCTCCTGTCCATGCGCGTTCCACAAGGCCTGCTATGAAAGCAGCGTCGATGACAAGGTGACTATTCGGTGGGCCAGTAGCTGCCATCTGGGCGGGCACAAGCGGTGTGGAACTGAAACGGGGGCAATACCATCTGGCCACAGCAGACGCTGAGCATCATACACCAACAGGATTTATTGGAGACGTGCAGACCTGCAGGCAGCCAGGTCCTCATTGTGCTTCTGAGGGCCACACACAGTTCTGTGATGCCCAATCGAGTTTAGACTGCTGTCACCACAGCCGGCACTGCCTGACTACACAACCTGGCATGTTTTGATGCTTGCCCAAGGCCTTCACAGTGTTGCCCCTGCTGCCTGATTTTGCAGGTGCTGGATGACGATGACTGGCAGTGCATCAGCTGCAGGCAGGGGGCCCAGTGTGGCTGCAATTGGTGCAAGGAGCACAAGCCCCAGGAGCCTGGCTCAATCAACATGCTGGACGAGTACAACAAGCTGCTACACGCTGAGGGGTACACCCAGCCAGCCGCACCACCTGCCCCACCTTCCCACAGCCCTGCAAAGTCCCCAGCCAAGCCAGCCGCCCCCACATCCCCCAAGACGCCAGCGCCCAAGACTCCCAGCTCAGGTGGTGCCGGCCCTTCACACAACAGGGCCAAGCCTGCAACCCCTCTGACACCGCCAACCCCAGCCGCAGCTGATGTCAACAGTGTGGCGGCAGATGGCATGGACCTGAAGAAGTTGGCTGCAGGTGGGAATACACATACGTCATGCACACATGATTAAGTCACATTAGCACAGTGTGCTAGCGCTGCGTTGCTCTTTGAGACTGTTGGATTCAAACAAGATCGAAAGCCACAGGGGAACTCCTGTGGCCCACAGTGCGTGCTTCACAGTCTGCAGCAGCATGCTGCTGCTCCTGCTGGTTCGTCTGTGACAAGACATGCACTTGTTGAGCTGTTGCAGAGCTGTCAGCCGCCAATGCACCAAGCTATTGCATTCCTCATGGCCAGTACAGTACCGTCTGCTTGTGTCACATGCTTAGAAGGACACATGTTGTACAACATTGTTGTGACCTCCTGAGCCTGAACCTGAGATGCAGTGGTAGACAAGACAGAAGCCCTTGAACCTGCCGCGTCTTTGAGACTCCATCCCCAGGCACCTGCACTGCAATGCACTGAGCTGTATCTCACTGAATTGTGCGCGTTGTTGACAGGTGACTGGTGCCTGCCAGACTGGGAGCACCTGTCCAAGGCAGGCAAGGCTCTGACCAGCTTGCTGGACAAGACTGGGGCGTCTGATGAGCTTCTGCAGCAGCTGCAGGACGGCATCGACCGGCTTGAGGGGCTGCAGCGCCTGATGGGCAGCGACAGCATTGAGGCTGTCAGCAAGTTTGAGGAGATGTACAAGAGGCTGCAGGTGCGCCGCTGTGACAGCATGGCTGCAGGTGCAGGAGTGCAGGTGTATGAGTGTGGTTGCTGTTGTGACACGCGAGGGACTGGGTGTTGAGGCTTGCAGCATTGAAGGATACTGCTATGCACGTGCAGAGGTTTTGAGGTGGCCCCCTTGTTGCAAGATGATAGAGGTGGCTGGCATGCGCCTGTGTCCCAGGCTGGAAACCTTGACGTGTGTTGCGAAGTGCACTAAGTGCAAATTTCAGCCAAAGGGTCAGCAGCTTTTACTCAACACCGAGTGCAGTAACAGCTGCTGTTGTTTGACTGACGCGTGGGCGTGGGTGCTGTGTAATGCAGGTCTGGGGCAAGAGGAGGATTGAAGCAGAAGGGCCCGGCATGGAGGGTTCCCGCGTTGAACGGACCAAGCTGTTTGAGGCAACTCTGAGGAGGCTGGTGGAGGTTGCTGCGGGCCCCATGGCTCCTTGAACCCCACTTCACATCATGGCTTGAGCGGCTACACTGGTAGCTGCTGGGCTCTATGGATCTGCTGTATGTGAGGACAGGCACTGGCACTTGCAGCTGGCCAGGTGGTGGTCGACAGGATGGTGGCAGACATGGCACCATGAAGGGCTAACAGCTGCACTGTAGGGGTGACACACCCCTATGTTGCATCTGGCCAGCAAGTCATGTGTTGTACGTGTCTTGTGTTGATGTAAAGGTGACAGACATCAACCAGCGTGTGGGCCTCTCAACCATTGTTTGCGACGGAGCACAACACAACAGTAGCTCGTCATGCAGTTGAGAGGACAGGCTGCCCCCAGCCCCAGCGCCCAACAGAGGTTGAGTACGGCTGGCAGGTTTCCAAAGTGCAGGCAGGGTGCCATGTGTGATTCAAGCAGCTGCCATTTCCAGGGTTGGGTCATAACTCCAGCTGCAGCAGTTGCCATGAGTTCCCCGACAGCTGCTATGAAATCATTTGCCAGGCCTGAAACGGACAACACGGGGGGGGGGGGGGGTACTACCTCACATAATACGCAATGGTAATACCCCACTGGTGGAAATATGTGCAAAAGCAGGTTGCGCAAGCTTTGCTTGCAAAAGCAGCCTCACAATGCCAGGGGGGATGCTGCTGCTTGTTTGCAGGGGGGCCAGCAGTAACATCGTTCTCGACCATCAGGCCAAGCGTGCAAAAGTATGCCAGTGGAAATGCATCCCCCCCGGGGGGTGGCATGTACCTGAGACATGCCTCGGGCGGCCAGATGGGAGTTTTTAGCCATGCGCTTCTACTACAGTAGGCAAGAGGGGTAGGCAATTATTGGTGTCGGCGCCCCCTCCTGGGAGTTGGGGCGGACTCCTCCTTCTGCCCACCCAGCAACTCCTTCTGCCCACTGATATGACACGTCCGTTGCTCACAAGGGAGGGGGGCTACCCCACACATCAAAATGTCCGTATTCACTTACTTGATAGCTGATATCTGCATGTCGGCATGTTTGATCCAAAATATGTCACACATCGTCGCTGCTGACGACGAACGTCACACACGTCACATCGCCTTGACCGCTTGCCTTGGCGTCGGGGTTTGCTGCTCGTTTGCTTGCCAAATATTTTACGAAGACAAACGCAATGGCGGCCGCATCCGCTTGGGAGGCTCTTCACTCCGCAGCAGCAGATGGCGATGCAACAGCAGTAGAACAGCAGATCGTGGCAGGTGCATCAGTGGATGCCGCAGACGAGCAGGGATGCACAGCCCTACACAAGGCAGCAGAGCAAGATCACACTGCAGTGGTGCAACGGTTGCTAGCTGCAGGGGCAGCTGTTGATGCTGCTGACTCAGAGGGCTGCACAGCCCTTCACAAGGCAGCAGAGCGCAACCACACTGCTGTTGTGCAGCTGCTGCTGGATGCTGACGCAGCACTAGAGGCCACTGATGCACAGGGACAAACAGCACTGCACTATGCAGCCTATGAGGGCCATCTTGCAGCAGTTCAGCAGCTGCTGCGTGCTGGCGCAGCAGTTGGGGCTGTTGATGATGCAGAGGGCGTGACAGCCCTGCATTTTGCAGCGCAGGAGGGTCACTCAGCAGTGGTGCAGACACTACTGGATGCACACGCAGAAGTCGATGCTACTGATAAAGAAGGGTGGACAGCATTGCTCTATGCGGCAAATGAGGGTCGCACTGCAGCGGCACTGACGCTGCTGCGTGCTAAGGCACTAGTCATTGCTGCTGCCAGCAATGGGTGCACAGCTCTGATCTGTGCAGCCGGGGAGGGACACCCTTCAATGGTGCAGCTGCTGCTGGATGCACAGGCAGAAGTTGATACTGCTGATACGGACGAGTGGACAGCCCTGCGTGCGGCGGCGTGTGGCGGTTGCACTGCAACGGTGCAGCTGCTGTTGGATGCACATGCAGACGTTGATGCGGCCGATGCAGACGGGTGGACAGCCCTGTATATGGCAGCGGTTTTTGGTCACACTGCAGTAGTGCAGCTGCTGCTGGCTGCCCAGGCAGACCCAAACGCCCGCACCGCTAAGCAGCCCACACCGTTGTGCCAGGCAGCAGCAGCCGGCCACATGGAGATTGTGCAGCTCCTGCTGGCCGCTCCCCAGTTGGCAGTTGATGGCATGGCAGGTGCAGCTAAGGCAGCTGCAACAGCAGGGCATGCAGAGCTGGCCACAGTGGTATTGAGAGCTTGGATGAAACGTGACATGCCTGCAGCAGTGGCAGTGCTGGCAGATAGCGGAACCCACACTGCAGTGGTGCAGCTGCTGTTGGATGCTGCCACAGCAACGGGCGCCGCTGATGCACAGGGGCGTACAGCCCTGCACCGTGCCGCCTCTAAAGGCCAAGCTACAGTGGTGCAGCAGCTGCTAGGCGCTGGTGCAGCAACCAGGGCTGCTGATACAGATGGCATAACAGCCCTGCATGTTGCGGCAGATGCGGGTCACCTGCCAGTTGTGCAGCTGCTTCTGGATGCACATGCAGATGTCAATGCTGCTGACTCAGAGGGGTCCACAGCCCTGATAGAGGCAGCCTGCCAGGGTGAAACAGCTGTGGTGCAGCTCCTCTTGGGGCGGCAGGCCACAACAGGTGTTGCTGGCACAAACGGCTACACAGCTCTGCACTATGCAGCCATGCAGGGACACAGCGCAGTGGTGCAACAGCTGCTGGGTGCTGGTGCCGCAGTTGGGGCTGTTGATGCAGAGGGCTTTACAGCACTGCATCGCGCGGCAGCGACAGGTCATCTGGCAGTAGCGCAGATGCTTCTGGATGCACAGGCAGAAGTCAATGCTGCTACAGCAGAGAGGTCCACAGCCCTGATAGAGGCAGCCTACGAGGGTGAAACAGCTATGGTGCAGCTCCTCCTGCAGCGGCAAGCCTCAATAGATGCTGCGGATGTAGACGGCTACACCGCGCTGCATTTTGCAGCCAAGCAGGGTCACACCACGACAGTGCAGCAGCTGCTGCTAGGTGCTGGTGCCGCAGTTGGGGCTGTTGATGCAGAGGGCTACACAGCACTGCATCGTGCGGCAGCGGACGGCAATTTGGCAGTAGCACAGATGCTTCGGGATGCACAGGCAGCAGTCAATGCTGCTACCTCACAGGGGTCCACAGCTCTGATTGAAGCAGCTTACAAGGGCCACAATGCTGTGGTGCAGCTCCTCTTGCAGTGGCATGCCGCAACAGATGTTGCTGATGCAGACGGCTACACAGCTCTGCACTATGCGGCCATGCAGGGACACAGCGCAGTGGTGCAACAGCTGCTAGGTGCTGATGCAGCAGTTGGGGCTGTTACTGTCAAAGGCTACACTGCACTGCATCGTGCGGCAGCTGAGGGTCATCTGGCAATTGCGCACATGCTCCTGGATGCACAGGCAGAAGTCAATGCTGCTGACTCAGAGGGGTCCACAGCTCTGATTGAGGCAGCCTACAAGGGGCACACTGCTGTGGTGCAGCTCCTCTTGGAACGGCAGGCCACAACAGGTGTTGCTGGCACAAACGGCTGCACAGCTATGCACTACGCGGCCATGCAGGGACACAGCGCAGTGGTGCAACAGTTGCTAGGTGCTGGTGCAGCAATTGGGGCTGTTGATGCAGAGGGCCGGACAGCACTGCATTGTGCGGCGCAGAAGGGTCGTCTGGCAGTTGCACAGATGCTTCTGGATGCACAGGCAGAGGTCAATGCTGCTACCGCAGAGGGGTTCACAGCCCTGATAGAGGCAGCCTACAACGGCCACACTGCTGTGGTGCAGCTCCTCTTGCAGTGGCAGGCTGCAGTAGGTGTTGCTGACACAAAAGGCTGCACAGCTCTGCACTACGCAGCCGAGCGGGGTCACAACACAACAGTGCAGCTGCTGTTGGAGGCACAGGCAGAAGTGGACACTGCCAATGCAGCAGGCTGGACAGGCCTGCAAGTTGCCGCACAGGAGGGTCACCTGGGAATAGTGCAGTTGCTTCTGGATGCACATGCAGACGTCAATGCTGCTGATACAGACGGGTGGACAGCACTGCACGCTGCTGCGCATCATGGTCACACTGCAGTGGTGCTGCAGCTGCTGCGTGCTCAGGCTGTAGTCGATGCTGCAGATGGGTCAGCCCTGCACGAGGCAGCTGTCAACGGCCACACTGCTGTGGTGCAGCTCCTCTTGGAATGGCATGCCTCAGTAGGTGTTGCTGACGAAGCTGACTACACAGCTCTGCACTATGCAGCCCAGACGGGACACACCGCTACAGTGCAGCTGTTGTTGGAGGCACAGGCAGATGTCGATGCTGCTGCAGAACACGGAATGACAGCCCTTCACCTGGCAGTGCGTGAGGGCAAATGTTCAGTGGTGCGGCAGCTGCTGGCTGCGCAGGCCGACTTATTCCATCATCAACGTTTTCTGTGCATTATTCTCATAGTTCATAGTGCGGGTATTATTTGCAAAACTACTATGAACAAACTCAGCAGCATTTCCCTCATCTCCCTCATCCCCCTCATCTGCCTCATCTCCCTCAAACCCCTCATCCCCCACATCTCCCTCATCCCCCACATCTCCCTCATCCCCCACATCTCCCTCATGCCCCACATCTCCCTCACCCCCCTCATCCCCCACATCTCCCACATCTGCCTCATCTCCCTCATGCCCCACATCTCCCTCGTGCCCCACATCTCCCTCATACCCACATCTCCCTCATTGCCCTCATCCCCCACATCTCCCTCATCCCCCACATCTGCCTCATACCCCTCATCCCCCACATCTCCCTCATCCCCCACATATGTCTCATCTCCCTCATGCCCCACATCCCCCTCATCCCCCACATCCCCCTCATCTGCCTCATGCCCCACATACCCCTCATCCCCCTCATCCCCCTCATCCCCCACATCTCCCTCATCCCCCGCATCTCCCTCATCCCCCACATCTCCCTCATCCCCCGCATCTCCCTCATCCCCCACATCTCCCTCATCCCCCTCATCCCCCACATCTCCCTCATCCCCCACATCTCCCTCATCCCCCGCATCTCCCTCATCCCCCACATCTCCCTCATCCCCCACATCTCCCTCATCCCCCACATCTCCCTCATCCCCCTCATCCCCCTCATCCCCCGCATCTCCCACATTTCCCACACAGAGCCGCTGCTGGGTCTGCACAGCACAGTAGTGCTGTGCTGCACAGCAGTACTGTGCAACACAGCACTACTGCACAGCACAACACTTATTCACAGCCTCACATGCAGCATGCACATCCACACATACATCCAACAGCACAGTGTTACTGCATACTTACATACAGTACATCATCACCTCGACCTGGAAACATACTGCTTCTGTGAGTGCTGTTGCACAACAATCATTGTTGCCAGCTGGTAGCACCACTCACTTGTGCCACAGTGCAACAGTGCCGTGTATCACCACAGCCTGTTGTACTCAAATGACCTGCCACACCAATAAAGCCTGGCGATCAGGCCAACAGGATCACGCACAATGACCACCACTGCAAGCCTTCATCAACCCCTGACCTGAATTCAGGAAGTGCCGTGATCACACACGGATACCACCCATGTGTATGACCGAACACTGGGGTAACAGCACATCTGGCGCGGGCATCAGGGCGGAGCTCTGCATGGTGCTGCTGCTGGGGCCCACGTTGTGCTGCTGCTACTGCTGCTGCTGCTGCTGCTGCTGCTGCTGGAAGTGCTGCTGCTGCTGCTGGAAGTGCTGCTGCTGCTGCTGGAAGTGCTGCTGCTGCTGGGGGGGGGGGGGGGGGGCTGGTACTCGGGCTGCTGCATGTGCACGGGTCTCCCTCATTTTGCTCAACCCCCTAAATCCCCACATCTCCCTCATCCCCCTCATCTCCCACATCTCCCTCAACCCCACACCTCCCTCACTTCTCTCACCCTCCACATCTGCCACATCTCCCTCACCTTCCTCATCTCCCTCACCCCCTTGCTTCCCTCATCAGCCCCCTCGCTTTGCTCAATCCCCTCGCTTTGTTCAACCCCCTCTCTGTTGTTCAACCCCCTGGCTTCCCTCCACCCCCCTCATTGCCGTCTTTCCCTTCGACCCCCCTTCGACCCCCTCGGTCGCCTAATTGCCCACTTGCCCTCCCTTCCCTCAACCCCCTCACTGCCCCCGTGCCCTCAACCCCCTCACTGCCCCCGTGCCCTCCTTTTACACAACCCCCCCACTGCCCTCCTTTTACCAACCCAAAGTACGTCTGTCCCTCGACCCCCTCAGTCCGCACTTCCCCTCCTCTTCACACCTTGTCCTTGCACTGCACAACAACTTGTTGAAGAATCAAGGCTTGGGGAGTTGGGGGAGATATGGGGTTTGAGGGAGTGTGGGGGATGAGAGAGATGTGGGGGATGAGGGAGATGTGGGGGAGGGGGGAGATGTGGGGGATGAGGGAGATGAGGCAGATGAGGGAGATGTGGGGGATGAGGGAGATGTGGGGGATGAGGGAGATGTGGGGGACGAGGGAGATGTGGGGGATGAGGGAGATGAGGCAGATGAGGGAGATGTGGGGGATGTGGGGGATGAGGGAGATGTGGGGGATGAGGGAGATCAGGCAGATGTGGGGGATGAGGGAGATGTGGGGGCCGAGGCAGATGTGGGGGATGAGGGAGATGTGGGGGGTGAGGCAGATGTGGGGGATGAGGGAGATGTGGGGGATGAGGGAGATGTGGGGGATGAGGGAGATTTAGTGGATGTGGGGGATGAGGGAGATGTGGGGGATGAGGGAGATGAGGGAAATGTGGGTATGAGGGGGCTGCCTGTTACAAATCTGTTATTTTTTCAAATGTTTGCACTATGAGGTTTGCATATCGCACTATGAGAGTAATGAGGGTAGTTGTGGCTATCTTAAGGTATGACAACGCACTATGAGGTTTGCATGATGCACTATGAGGGAAATGTGGTTAATGAGGGTGAAAATGAGATGTGATGAGGTTGAAAATGTGGGAAAACGCTGCCGATGGCATAAGTAGGTAATGCAACTCTCAGCGCGACTCGCGTGGCGCTCGAAATACCAGCCCTCTGACTCGAACCTGCTCCGACATCCTCGCTTGGCTCGGATGTCTCCGCCGGTTCTCGTCAGAGTGCTGGTATTTCTCGCTATGCCACTCTCGTCCGCTGCTGAGAGTTATATAACCTCTACATAAATACCCCAAACACACAGCAGCAGTCACCACTGCACACGGCAGCAGCCGCCGGCCACACGGAAATTGTGCACCTGCTGCTGGCTGCGCCGCAGTTGTCAGTTGAGGGCATGGCAGGTGCAGCGGAGGCAGCTGCAGCAGCAGGCCATGCAGATCTGGCCATAGAGGTGCTGACAGCTCTCATGGCACGTGACATGCCTGCAGCAGTAGCAGCGCTGGCAGGACCGGCACTGGCAGCTGAGGTGCTGGGGCAGTGGCAGGCAGCTGAGGAGGAAGTCAGTGAGCTGGAGGCAAGGTTTGGCACCACTGTGCCGGCGGTGCAGGAGCTGATTGTCAGTATCGCCACAACACACCAGCAGCTGCAGACAGCTGCTGCAGGCCTTGGCACATCTGCGGTGACTGCTGCTGGTGCGGCTGCGGGTGAAGCTGCTGCTGCTGCTGACATGGCCATGAGCGGTGGCAGCAGCAACAGCAGCAGCAGCACTGCTGGCAGCAGCAGCAATCCCGCTGGCAGCAGCAGCAGCCCCGCTGGCGCCAGCAGCAGCTCCACTGGCAACAGCAGCAGCACTGCTGGTAACAGCAGTGAGGCCACAGTGAGTTTCTGTGAAGCGGCTGGGGTGGAAGCAATCTCCCAGTCGCTGTGTCACGATCTGCATATCAGAAATGCAGAGCAAGGACTTGTGCATGTGTGGTGCTGCATTGGTGTCACAGTTACACTCTGCATGTGGGGGTGGTGCAGCCTGCACACTGTGAGTGGTGGCTGCCTTCACACCAGCCATTGTTGGCTGGATTATGACTTGGGCAACAGCTGCAGCCCGGCTGCAGTACTGGCAGTACTTGGAGTACTGAAGTTGCCTTGTTGTGCTGTGATGGGTGACAAACATGTGAGAGTGCTGCCTAGGCCAACCTGTGGCACCCACAGGCACCCAGTCATCTGCTGTGGTGTGTGCCAGAGGCTGTGTCACTTACTGCCCGCCCGGCACAGTCTGTTGTTAGGAGTTGGCCGCAGCTGTCACAGCACGATGCAGCATGATCTAACCAGCGCAGCTAGCGCTGTTGATGCTGTGTTGAGGCCCTCAGCCAGCTGCTCCATTCTGAGACATTGAAGTCTATGCCGGCGGTACCAGCAGTTTCAGCTTTGAATTTGTGGCGACCTTGTTTTGCGCACCGTGCGCTGGCTGAAGGCTGCATGTTTTTTGGTTGCTCATGTTTGGACGCATTCTGCACTCATGTCTGCCGTGCATCCTTGCCACCCATAATGACAAGCCCCAGCAGCTGTCAATGTCGTGCAGAAGCACAGTGTGAATCTTGAATCGAATTTCTGCAGTGCAAGATCGTACACTGTTACAATTGTGGAAAAGACCATCTCCTACTGGGCACCATCGGCTGGCTGGCCCTGCTTCCTGAGGCACACCACCATCCTGAATGCATCCTCATGCGTGAGTGAGACCCCCAGGTCCAGGTCACCATACACACCCACCACCTGCAGCCAACAGCAATGACATACAAACCTGGTGACGACGATAGTGCTCAATCAACAGCAAGTTTGACACCATACACTACCTCTACATGCAACTGGAAGCCAGAAAGAGGCTGCAGTGCTGAGTGCATGGAGCAACAGGCTAATCCCGAGTGCATTCGGCTTCCTCTGAAGCCATAGGAGGTCTACCCCCACGGAACAGCGCCTCGATGAAGCATGGCTGCTGAATGGGGGCTGATTGTGCGCCTCTGTGTTTCCCTTGCAACAAACCCTATGAAGGAAGCAGCTATGAGCCTCACCTCCAGTCCGTTCAGCATGCCCAGCAGCTCAACTTCCTGTGCTGTGAACTGCCTGTAGGGCACAACCTCCTCCAGCAGGCAGGGGCCCAATTCATCACCCTCACCAGTCTGCTCATGTATGCTCACGGTGCGGTACAACACCTGCACACAACAGCACAAATGACAGTTGCTTTGGCTGCTTCTCTGACTCCGCTCAATGAGTCATGGCCCCACGGTCATCAGCATCCCAGCAATGCGCCGCTGGACCAACTGCTCATACCTCTCATACATTCCTTGCCGTTCCCACCCTTGTCACCGCACCTGTGTGCATGGGTCAAAGTCGTCCACGTCAGTGCCCCACATGACCGTCAGCTTGGGCCCTGCCTTACGCTCAACCTCCCACAGCTCAGCACCAACATCTTGCAGCAGCAGCGAGCCATCAAACAGGTCTCCTGCAGACGCAAACACACACGTGCTGACTCGTCTGCACACAGTTGCACAGCGCTCTGTAGCCACCCACACTGGCCAGCTGCATCAAGGGAGCGGCACATCGGCTGTTGCTTTTACATAAACGATGCCACTGATGCCCCTGTCAAAATGATCTACGTCAACAACGGTTGCACAAACGCTATGTGGCTGCAGGCTGCATGACGTGTCTGCCTGAGGCTGAGAGTGGCATTGATACCTGGGTGTGCCAGCTCCAGCAGCAGCAGTCCGCCAGGCCGTAAATGCCTGGCTGCTTGACCAAAAGCTGCTGCTGCCTGCTTGTTGGTCAGCATATGTGACAGCGTGCCCAACATGCACACCACCATGTCAAATGTACCCTCCATGCCCTGCACAGCAACACAGAGACACACCATGGTTGCATTGGCTGGATGCACTCCCTGTGTCTACACACTAGTACTCCGGGTGACCTGGGACAGCACAGCGCACTGCTGTTGGTTATCTGGAAGGTATCTCCGTCTACGCATTGGCAACAGAACTCAACCAGATCCAAAGCTCATGTCGCACAGCAGTGGGAGTGTCGGAAAGTCAGGTGTGTTCCCTGCAAGCTTTTGCGGCGTGCACAGCTTAGCTCTCGCACTTGCAGGCTGCAATGCACACCTGCATGCTGAAGGTTGCCATATCGCCCTGCACTGTGGTCAGGCCTGCTGCGCCTGCAGCAGCAGCCTTGCCTGCTGCGTACTGCAGCATGTGCGCATTGTTGTCCAGTGCCCACGCCTGCACACCCCGCTTGGCTAGCTGTATGGCATGGTTGGCAGGACCACAGCCTAACTCCAGCACCGTGCGCAGCTTACCACCAGGCAGGGAATGCTGCTGGTAAGCACCCATGAGAAATTTGGCCTGCATCGGATGCAGTGCAGTTACAGCCACTGGTTCAGCACAGCTGAGCAACGCACACGCGAGTCATTGGTGGTTTGCAAACCAGTGTAGGAGCTGTGTCAGCCAAGTCGCTACAGAATGACCCTACACACACGTCAGCTTTCTGACACTGGGCATGATGTATGTAGCCTCACATCTGGTCCTGCCAATCAAGTCAGTGCTGGCCAATTCAGGAGCACATAGGTCGCCTGGGTCAGACTGCTACTAACCGGCATGCAAGCTGCAGTAGCTGGCAGCAAGGGACTGACATGGGGAGCTAGGACACGGGGCCAGCTGCTGCGCACCTCTGCCACAAAGTCCCTGTAGCTGAATGCATCGTCATACAGTTGTGGTCGGTCGTATATGCTGGACTCTGAGGTGCCAGCATCGTCAGCCACGGTCGCCCTGCAGCGCTGCTGGACCAGGGTGCACAGCTTTGCCACTGTTGCTGAACTGCATGGCAATGGGAGCAAACTTGTTGCTTTACAGTCTACATACAATAACTAGCTGCAAAACTTCGGTGACTGGAACCTTTCACGTACGTGCAGGTGAGCTTTGGGCACTCCTGTGGGGCATGTGCTGTGATACTGCTGCTGCTGCTGCTGCCGCCGATGGCGCTGCTGCCGCTGGGTTGTGAGGCACTGCTGCTGCAGCTGACAGTCTAGAACATGCCGCTTGACTACAGCGACCCAAGGAGAATTTCGACAGCATCTTGCTGGACTCTCACACGGCCTCCAACGTGCTGCTGCTGGCTGTGGTGCTCGATTCAGGGAGTTGCAGGAACAACAGCAAGGCACTGGTTGAAGAACAGACTGTGAAGGGAGCTGAATCAGCAAGATTCCAAGCAAACTACAGCCTTCACGGCTCTTGCAGGGATTTTCAAGGGCGGGCTTGTTAGTGACAGTTTCAGTCAAACACCTGCAGCACCCTGGAGCAGTAATGTTTGCCAATTCCAACATGCAAGTGCTGCAGCTGAACGCTGCGGTTGCAGTGAATGGGAACTGTAGCAAGGTGCAGCAGGTTTGTGGTCTGGCTGCATGGGGTGGGGTAGGGGTGGGGTGTGGGGTGGCGGTGTGGATGTTGTGGCATTGTTCCATGTTAGCTGTGAGCTGCATGATAAAGCTCAATCAAATTCAGGTGTTTTGAAAATATGTGCCCTTCTCTCCCAGTGGGACGTGTGGCAAACACACGATCAGTCTGCAGGCCAGGCTGGCTTGCCAATGTCCCCAGCAAGAGCCGACTTATCCTTCAATCGATCCAAACATTGGTTGTCAGCAGTTATAAATCACAAAGAGCACGCAGGGACAAGACTTTTGATTTTCAAGTTGCAGGTTTTTGCAGCTTGTCTTGTCCTTGTCGACGTCTTGTCCTTGTCGACGTCTTTGCGCATGTTCGTCTTTGCGCATGTGCGCATGTTCGCAAGAAGCTGTGGTCCGATATAATCTTGATGGCACATCGAGCTAGTACACACAAGTCACGACTCCCTCAAGTTCTGTGTTGAGGCCACGCTAAAGCAGCCCAGGTGTTCCGTGTTGATGCACGTTCTGCATTCATTGTAGGAGCAAAGCCTGGAGTGGTGCCGGGTCAAGTGAGTGGGGTGCCCTGGTCTCCTTCTGTAGTCTGTAGGTAGTGTTGGTGCCAGTGTTTGGCCACGTGCACGGTTCATATATGCTTCTCTTGTACGTTTACTGCTTGGCAGCACAGGCTCAAGACCCCCAGCTTCCACTGGGCTGGACCCCTTCACCCATCACAGCAGCAGCAGTCCAAGTCCTTGGCTGAGCTGCCCTGCTGGCTGCTGGTACCTTCCTGTTGTTGCACCTGTGCAGGGAATCACCATGCCACGGATATCATCCCTGGCCACGGCAGCTTCCACCCTGCAGGCAGCATGCGACCTAGTAGGGGAAGCCAACGGCTTGAACAGCCTCAGCAGCCTGTCTCGTATGAAGCAGAGCTACAGCGGCTTTGGCGAGGGGGTGTGCACATGTGCGCGGTGCATGCGCAGAGCCGGACCCATCAGGGAGGACGTGGAGTGAGTGGGACGCCTCCTTTTTGCTGTTGGTGCTTTTGGCTGCTGGCAGTCCGCCAGCAATGCAGCAGGCTGGATGGTCGTCTAAGTCACATCCTGTGCCTCTTGTGCTGCCAGCAGCGGGTGCTGGTCAAGTAAATGCAGTCACATCACCCTACAGCAGTGCATGCTGGCCTCATGCTTGCTGGCATGATCTGTGCAGCCTTGCTGTTGACTGATGGCACGGCGCATTGTGCTGCCCTTGCTCCTCAGGAACAAGCTGGTGCAGATCAAGTATGCCCTGGCCAACGTGTACGATGACTCACCTGACTTGGACATGCGTGTAACGGAAGAGCACCGCGCACGTGCAGAGGAGATGATGGGGTGTGTGGAGTCTGGAGACGTCATACGCCTAAGGGAGATCTTTCTGGAGGTGGGCGATTGCACCTTGATAGTGGTGCTGTGACTTTGTAGCAGTCAAGCCTTGCTTCAGCAGTGCACCATCCTATACATGCAACAGCAAGGCAACTACAAATCCAAGGCAGTGTCACCTCGGGAGGCAGTGAACACTATGTGACTGCTTTGTGCTGTGCGCTGTGTGCTGCCCACATGTGCAGATTGAGGACTCTGAGGCTGAGGGTGTGCTGGAGCCTGGAACAGCCCCAGAAATTGCGACATACCTCATCATCAGCGCAGCACAGGTGTGGCATGTGGCGGCAGCCTGCTGGAGCGGCCAGCACGCGCTAGTTGTCAGTTGAGCACAGCTGCAAGCAGTTACAGTCCGTCCCACATCAGCATGGTAGATGCATGTGCGTGACAGTGTGCCGGGCAGTGCAGCAGTGTCTGCACAGCGTATGATAGCAGCAGCGCAGCCTCCACTTTCGTGGCTTTTGCTTTTAGTAGGTGCTGGAGGGTTGGGAAGGTGGCGCACTGCAAATGCAGCCCTTGCAGTTGCGCTGCCAGAGCTGCCCTGGTTGCACAACTCCCGCAAGCCGCACAGCTGGGAGGGTGGGTCAGCTTGCACAAGGCGTCTGTGCCTGTTGGCTCACAAGCTGCCCTGTGTGTTGCCCTGTGCTCGTTGTGCTGTCCTCCCAGGTGGGTCAGGCAGAGATCATCCGGCTGCTGGCCGAGTGGGATGCTGACATGGAGGAGACAGACAGCATACGGCGGGGACGGCCGCTGATGCATGCCGCCAACAACGGCCACACCGCAGCAGTCAAGGCGCTGGTTGACTGCGGGGCGGACCCTGAGGCCACCGACGACAACGGCTACACCGCTCTCATGGTGGCAGTCTTCTCAGACAGGTCAGCACATCACAACAGCAGCAGCAGCTCAGCAGGAGCGATCCATCAGCTGTGACGTTTTTGACGGCATGTTAGCATTGCGTAGCCAACAGGCCGGCATTGCGAGTGGGGTGCAGCATCGGTAGCTTATGATGTGCTGGCCGTGTGTACCCCTCTGTGAGCCATGTTGCTGTGTTGGGCTTGTGTGCTGTGTAGGTCGAGTGCTGCTGAGGCGCTGCTGGAGGGTGGGGCGCATGTCGACACGCCCGACCGTGCTGGCCGGACAGCCCTCAGCTATGCAGCCATGTACGGCAGCACCGACTGCATCTATCTCCTGGCTGGGCGGGGTGCAGATGTGGGGCATGTTGATGCTGATGGCAACACGCCTTTGGAGCTGGCTGAGGGCAGCGGCCGGCAGAGTGCGGTGGACGCGCTGAAGAAGCTGCAGCTGCGGGTGAAGATGCAGGAGAAGCGCAAGGTAGGTCCTGTGGTATTGGCTGAGGCAGGGCAACAGCTGGGGGGCCAGTGTCCTATGCAGCGATGTGACAGCCACACATCACATGTGCTGGAGACTGGAAGGCAGATTGTCCCCTGCTGAGTGACGTTGTGCCTGCGTGACGTGGCTCGCATGCCTTGTGTTTGCTTTCAACGCTGTGTGTGGTTGGGTGTGTGAGTGTGGCTGTGGTGCAAGTTTTGTTGACATGCCATGTGCGTTTCTGCGTGTTTGTGTTGCGCAGGTGAAGCAGAGCCGCACGCGTGGCGGGTGTGCTGAGCTGGATGCTGCTGAGCTGCGGGCCAAGGAGCAGGAGGCCGCGCGTGCTGCTGCCGAGCTGCTTGAGCAGCTGGAGAAGGAGGAGGCAGCCAGGGCAGCAGCCAAGGCAGCGGCTGGTTCAGCATCAGCAAAGAAGAAGAAGAAAGGTGGGGCCAACTCACAGTGTAAAATGCACTTGCTAGCAAACACCAGCAGTAGGAAAGGCTGGCACTGCATTGCTTGTTTCCGATCTTGGCCGTGTCACCTTGTACAGCGGAGCAGGGGCTGCAGCGGTTGCTTGGCTCGGCTTTGGCCTTGGCTCAGCGACCATGCAGGGTGCTGCGCGTGAAGGTGTGGGGCATTGACAAGTATGCGATATGTGTGTTGCTGCAGGCAAGGGCAAGATCGGCTTGCTGGAGCAGGACGCAGCAGATGACGCCTTGTCAGCTGCACCGGAGCCCCAGCAGCAGCAGCAGCACCTGCAAGTTCAGCAGGTGCCTACCAAACAGCAGCAGCCACAGCAGCGTCAGCAGCTGCTGTCAAACGGCAGCAGTGGCTGGGATGCCCTTCACGACTCGCGGCAGGGCAGGGAGGATGCCATCAAGTCCAGTGTCACAGACGGCAGCAGTCATTCGCATTCGCATAAGCAGCAGCAGCACCAGGTTGGCAGGCATGCACAGGACGGACCCCACCAGCTGGCCAGCAGGAGCAGCAGTGAACTGCACAGGGAGCCGGCAGCGATTCAAGGTGAGCAGCAGCAGTGTGGTGGGTGGGAGGTGTATTATGCAAGTTGTTCGGCAAGGCGTCGTTGCACAGCGGGGTCCGGAATGGGCAGCTGCAGCAATCCTGTTAGATGGACTATGTAACAGCGTTGGCCCGGCTCGGACAGCACAGCAACTGCACGTAGTTGAAGCAGAGTTGTAACGGTCCCGGCGGCTGCCTCTGCCCTGGTGCTTCTCTTGTTGCTGCAGACCACCAGCTGGCGCCCGGCACCCCTGGTGGTGCCTCAACCTCAGCTGATGGCTGTGGCGGGTCTGGCTCTGAGCTGTTTGGCGACGAGGGTAATGAGGCACTGCGGAGGGAGTGGGAGGCCCTGCTGGAGGCAGCAGCACGCTGCAAGGAAGCACGGCAGCAGCCACAGATGCTGACAAGGTAGGGGGGGCTGCTGTGTTGGGTTTGGGGACAAGAAACTTCAGACAGATGATGGTAGTGATCTCGCCTGCAGTTGCACCCCAGCTGTTGGATTACTTTGGTCCCTGCAAGCAACCTGGGCTGTGCCCGTTGTGTGTGCCAGGTGTGCTGCAGGTACATGAGCAGAGCGCAGACAGTTCCGCACCTGAGGCTTGCTGTCTCTTATTTGTTTGCATCCTGGATCAGGCTTTCCATGTTGCTGGGCACGTCGGCAACTGGTTGCTGAGTGGGTTGTTGGTCTGTGGCTGCTACTATGCTGCGCAGGGTGACTGAGATGCTGCCGCGCTGTGCTGAGGCGGGCATCAGTGTCAAGTACGGGCGCAAGGTGCTGCAGCGCCTGCAGGCCGTGGACCCTGCACGCAAGGCCCTCAGCGCAGCCTTGACGGCGCGCTCACCCCGCCTGCCTGAGCTGGAGGAGGCGCTGGGGGCTGCCAAGGTGTGCAGGTGCCTGCTGGAGGATGACCTGCTGCAGGTGAGGCGGCTGGGGGGGCCGGGTGGTGGTGGTGGTGGGGGGGGGGGGGATGATCATGGTGGGAGGGGGGTGATGGTGTGGCCCGGCCAGGGAGATTCACAGGCAAGGTGTGTCAGCATAGCAACCATGGACAACAGTTGCATCGTCTGCGCAGTGCAAGGATTTTGGTTTTGGTGATCACGGTGCCTGTTGCTGCGAGCTTACAGGGAAGAGGTGGCCAGCACAGTAAATGAAGTACTTGCTCGATCCGCACTGTAGCCGAAGCACTTGCTCGAAGATGGTGGGAAGTTGAATGCAGGTGCAGGACTTTGAGCTGCATACTGATTGCGCCCACCTTGACCCATTGACCGTCAAAAACATCTGGTTTGACTGCCCCGCTTGTGTGTCCACCACTTGCAGCGTGCCGAGGCCAAGCTGGCATTGCTACAGCAGCAACAGCAGCAGGCTGAGAAGCAGCGGGAGCTCAAGGAGCAGCAGGAGCAGCAGGCACGGCTACAGCAGCAGCAGCAGGAGGAGCAGCTGCGGTTGCAGCAGCAGCGGGCGGAGGAGGTACGGCAGCAGCAACGCCTTCAGCAGCAACAGGAGCAGCAGCAGCGGGAGCGGGAGATGCAGCGGCAGCGGGAGCTTGATGCTCAACGCAAGCAGCAGGCTCTGCGGCAGCAGCAGGAGCAGGAGCAGCTCCGGAAGCAGCAGCAGGAGCAAGAGGAGGAGCGCGCCAGGCAGAAGCAGGAGGCAGCTGCGCGGCGTGCTTGGGAGCAGCAGCAACAGCAGCGCCTGCAGGCTGACCAGGCTGCCATCGCAGCAGCTGCTGCAGCAGGCAAGCCGGCTACTGTTGGTGTCGGGTCCAGTAGCGACCCCATCTCACCACGGGTGCTAGGAAGGCCGCAGCCCGCTGTGGGGCCGCCTGAGCCTCCCCGTCTCCAGCAACAGCAGCAGCCGGAGGTGCAGCAGCAGCTGGTGCCTGAGGACCCGGAGCTGCCTCCACAGCAGCTGCCCTCCAGGCAGCAGCAGCTGCAGCAGTTCCAACAGCATCTCCAGCAGCAGCAGCAGCCGTTGTCGCCGCATGTGCCTCCTCCCCTGTCAGCACAGCAGCCGGGCCCAGGCCTGTTCCAGCAGCAGCCGCTGCAGCAGCAGTCCCGCCTCAGCATGCTGGCGTCCACACAGCCACAGCAGCTTGTCAGCAACCTGCAGCAGCAGGCGCTGCAAAGCTTGCATGGGGCCAGCTCGTCGGCACTGCTGACCCAGCAGCAGCAGCAAGAGCGGCACATGGCTATGCAGCTGCTTGAGCAGGCCGCTGCTGCTCAGACTGCTATCAGCTCAGCCCTTCCATTGGGACCACTCTTGCAGGACTCCCAGCTGCAGCAGCAGCAGGCGCTGACCCAGCTGCAGCTGCTGCACCAGCAGCGCATGCTGGCTGCACAGCTGCAAGGCCAGGCTGCAGGCGCTCTGCAGGGTAATGGCTCGCTGCCACAGCTGGGGTCTGGGGGCTTGCTGGGGGCTGGGTCTGGCCCTGGTGTGGGTGGGGTACAGGGGCAGCTGCTGGGTAGTGGGTCGCTGGGCTCACAGGGGCTGCCGCCTGGGGGCCAGCTGGCACAGCTGCAGCGGCAGCAGCAGCAGCAGCATCTGGCC
Source organism: Desmodesmus armatus (assembly GCA_007449985.2). Lineage (NCBI taxonomy): Eukaryota > Viridiplantae > Chlorophyta > Chlorophyceae > Sphaeropleales > Scenedesmaceae > Desmodesmus > Desmodesmus armatus. The sequence goes on along the minus strand of VIIQ02000127.1, from coordinate 170,861 downwards.
AGCAGTTTCTGGGGTGCTTCAGCAGCATCTGACGCCCTGCTGTCTCCTGGCAGCTACGGCTCTGTCGGACAGCCTGTGCCTGGGCGGCTGTCCAGTGACCTCGGCCCACCAGCTGGCTCTGCACTCGGCCTGGCAGGGCCCGGCCCCTCCAGGGCTGACATGGCGCGTGCAGGCAGCCTGGGTGCGGTGGGCGGGCCAAGCGGCGCAGCCCTGCGGGGTGTGCGGGGTCCCAACTTGGGTGTGAGCACTATGGGTGGTCTGGCGCCGGGGAGCCGTCCTCTGTTGGGTGGGGGTGGTGTGCGTGGTGTTGAGGCGGACATGCTGGACGACCACCAGCACCCCGCCTTCTCCATGGCCAATGCAGTGCTGGATGATGATGAGCGGGATGTGATGGGGCTGGGGTGCCGGCTGTGTGGGGAGGGCCGGCCAACACCTGCTGCCTGCCCTGTGGCTGCCTGTGTATGTGTGCCAGCTGTGCGGGGCGGTGGCGGCAGCAGGACCTCACAGGGGTGTGTCCCTTCTGCATGAAGCCGCTTGAGGACTTTGCAGTTGTGAGCTGAGCTGCGGCAGGGTGCGTTCGGTTTGCAGACTGCGGCCTACTGCTGTCTGATGTGTGCTTCTGGCCTCATTCATGGGGGGCGACGTTTTAGGGTAGTGTGCTGGGCGAGTTGCTGCCCCCTCATGGTTGGCTGGCTGTGCCACTTCGGCTGGCAGGGTGTTGAAAGCAACATGGTGGTGCAAACACTTTTGTCTCAAACGCTTGGTTGCAGGTTGCTGGTCGATTTGTACATGCTTCTGTATGCAGCTGTCAGGCATATATGCTAGGCGGGCGTCTTGGCTCCTAGCTTTGTGCTACATTATATGTGGTTGCTTGCTCATCAGCCTCAAGTGCTTCTCAGCACGTGGAGTCTGCAGTCACCATGGAAGTTTCACCACACAGGCATTGGGGCAATGTGTTGTTGTCACCAACTCCATCTCATGACATGTAACTACTTGCCATGTGTATGCGTGCCATGTGCAAGCCTAGCACAAGTCTGAACCATGACAAATGCTTGATCCTTACCTTGAATGGGAGGGGGGGTGCAGTTGTGAATAAAACCTCCTTCGTAATCGTGAAATACTAGAGGAGACTCTGTGGAAATACTAGAGGAGGCTCTGTGTCACAACCAGGTGGACGCAGGCCACATTTGCCAGGCTGGCAAATGTGGCCTCATCCAGGTGGACGGAGGCCACATTTGCCAGGCTGGCAAATGTGGCCTCCGTGGTATGCGCCGGCTAAACTCGGTGGGCAAATCTGGGAGGTGCAGTCGAAAGCCTTCAGAGGGACTCTCGATCTGCGGTGCAGACGTCACATTTGGCCCGAATGCTACTGTTTTCACGGGCTTCTCACCAGCAGCAGACTGTCAAGACTGTTGTACCATGCAGTGCCTGCAAATCACGTGCACACGTGCAGGAGCAACATCGGCGGCTTTTCAAAGTACGAATACAAGCGTATGAAAATCACATTTTTTCAACCCTGATGGGAGACGCTGCTCAGATTTTCCAATCACACCTGATTTGGTCCCTGAGTCAGCTAGTAAGTAACAAACGGCTTGGTGCTTGTTGTTGATGGCATGTTATTCACCTTTCCAAACGGCACTCTTTACCCTTGTGCACCTCCTTGCTTCCCAGTGCAAGCCAGCACAAACGTTGGACAGCTCACCACCTGATCTTCCCCTGCCCAACAGCAGCGGCAAGTCTTGCAGCAGCTGCTAGGAGTGCACACATACAGAGCATGACTTCAGAACAGCCTCCAGGGCTGCAAATGCAGCGGACTGTCAGCATAGGCCAACCAGGGAAGGTGCTGAAGGTCACTTTCTCCTCGGAAGACATGCAGTCGCTGATGGGAGGCAGTCCCAAGCTAGGTGGGTCCTGCAAGCGTTGACAGCAAGCTTTGACAGCAGCGTTGCTCCATGCATCTAACATGCCATATGGACAGCAGCTGGGCATGGCGTGAGTGGGTTGGACCACATCGTTGGAGGATGTACGCTGCAGTGGCTTGGTCGGGTGTCTGGTAGCTCTACAGGCCCTGCCTGTCTGGTACCTTTGCACTAGCACCCACAGTCCATGTTTCCTTGCTACAGCCAAGAATGCTGCATGGCGCAGCAAGATGCTGCAGGACCTGCAGGAGGAGACACACTTCAGCTCAACGGAGCTGGAGGTGCTCCTGCACCACTTCCAGGTCAGCCATAAGATGCTGACAGTTCTGTCCTAATCAAGTCATGGCTCCTGAGCCTTATCAATACATATGTTGTGGTTTTGGTGACATGCAACATGATGGATGCCTGACATGCAGCAGCGACTCAATCACATGCTGTGCTGGGGTCATGTAGCCAACGTGTTGATGCTGATATGGTGCCCTGCATGCAGGAACACCAAAGCAGCACTGGATCAGAGGACAGCATAGACAAGGAGACATTCTTCAAGTCTCTGGGAGCAGGTCAGCAGCAAGCAACAGGATGAGGGGGCTGGGGAAGGGCAGGTCCGGGGGCGAGGGCTTTAGCAGTTTGTGCTTGTGCTGCCTCAACCAGTGAAGGCTTCATAAGCTCCTTCAGCAGCTGGCCACCAGTTGCAATCTTGCCAGCTTGTTTCAACAGACAGCCCTGATGCACTTGGTGGGCTTGACATGTTACATGATCAGTGCTGAGATGGTCAACATGACATACGGACTGCCTGCATGGCACGTTGCCATCCCAGCACTGATCACATCAGCTTGTCAAGCCCATCCAAAAGTGCCTGAGGGCTGTCTATTGAAACAACACCCTGGGCACGGCAGCTGCCTGGCTTGGGCTTGGGTTGCCTTTGCATAGCATGTTGGTGCCATCGACCTGTGTATTGTGCCTACCTGCTTCTGCTCCCTGCCAACTCTTGCACGCAGCCTTTGGCACCAACGAGCAGCGGCTGCTGCAGGCCATCTACGCAGCCATGGATGACAGCAACAAGGGCTGGATCAACTTCTCACAGTTTGTGTCAGCACTCAGCACCATCTACAGGGGAGACAAGGATGATGTGCTGTCATTCTGGTTCAAGATGTAAGGCAAAATAGCAGCTGGCAGTATGTTTGTGGAGGTTCATGACAGGGCAGAGTCACTGCACACTCAGCAAGTATCAGCGCAGCTGGGGAGGTTGATGGCTTGTCCAGCAATCCCGCCAAGCCCGCTCTGGACCACAGGTCGCTTGCCGCTCTCTGCGGGTTTGCTATGTGTGCACTGTGTAGTCGAGGATGCTATGAGGGAGCACAGCAGCATGCAGCTGCCACCTGTCTGACTGAGGGTCAATTGCCTGCTGCATGTGGTGGTGTGTGCAGGTATGACCGTGACAGGGATGGCTTCCTGGACAGACAGGTAGGCTGTGTTTGTTTGCCCCTCAGCCATTGATGTGGAGCGCAGCTAGGGTTGCTGACATGCAGGACACAGCAGAGCTCAAGGGACAGTGCGGCAGTTGTCATTCGGGCTAGAAGGTGCCTCTCCACTCACCAGCGCATCTCATGTGTTGTGTGTGTCGTGCAGGACTTTCAGCGGCTACTGCAGGATGTGAATCGCACCACCATGCAGGCCATCCAGGTGTACGTGGATGAGGTGGGTGACACATGGCTCTAAACCCATGCTGGGGCAGCGCAGCAGTGTTTGGTTGCGGCTGCTCAAAGGTCTTGAAGCTCTTGCTGGTGATGCATCCGCATGGACACATCACCTGTGTTTATACTTCATCCTTGCCTATGTCGACGGCATTTTTTTGAAAGGTCGCAGAGCTGTCGGTGGTCGTGTGGGCAAGTCCTGGGGTAATATGTTTTGTTGCTTGTGGTGCCTGCAGGAGGTGTTCCCTGAGGCCGAGGGTGGCGCTGGTGCTGGCTCAGGTGATGGCATGATGCTGCTGAGCTTTCAGGAGTTCAAGGCAATTGTGGAGGACTATGATGTGAGGGGGGCGATGGCGGGGGTGGGGGTGGGGGTGGGGGCAAGATGTATGCCGGGCTGGGGGCGGCTGGGAGGTAGCAGGGGCAGCAGCTGCACCACGGTGCGACCATAACATGCAACACGGCGTGTTGCATGTGTGAACAGTGTGGGCTGACTCCGCAATCACTGCCGTATGTTGGAAACTGGGAAACGGGAGCGGAGGAGACTGAGGCGTAAGGCTGATTTTCTGTCGGTGTGAACCGCTGCAGCACACCCAAAATTGGACTTGATGACCCTCAATAAACTAGTGTTGCCCCCCTTTCCATGGTGCTGCAGGTTATCCCCATCTTTGTCAACCCCCACAAATTTGCCCAGCACAAGCAGGCCCCTCCACTTAGGGCCCTCACACCTGCTGAGCGTGAGGTGCTGCTGCTGCTGGGCTCTGACATCAGCGCCACTGAGGGCAGGTACTGATCCAGGAGAATGACAGGGTGAGGCGCAGGAGGTGGGGCTGACTGGATGGTTGTCATCTCGGTGTGCACTTGGCAGGACACATGAAAAACCAGCATGTGCAGGGCTGGCTTTGTAGCATACTGCCGCTTCAATGAGTATCACATGCACAATTTGCGTGGCGTACATGCACATGCAAGGGCTTCCTGTGCTCATATTGTTGTGCATGTTGCTTGCGTGACTTTGCACTGCAGTGCACTCACTTCTTCTTCCTGATGGAGGGTGAGGTCAAGCTGGAGCGTGGTGGCGTGGCCCTGGGCATGCTGAGGGAGGGAAGCTTTGTGGTAAGCAGGCTTCAACACAGTGCAAGCATTGCACTAACAGCTTCCAGACCCCAGGGGCTCTGGTCAATGTGCCTCCAGCAGTGGTTTGGTGAGTGCCACTTGCAGTCAGCTGATATCGCAGCCCCAACCTTGAATTCTGATGACGTCGACAAAGGGTATCCTGAAGCTTTAGGTACTGGTGTGCATATGTAGATTGGCAGTCACTGTGCTGCCAGCATCAGTTTTGCTTTGCTGGGCGTGCATGTGAATGTGTACCTGGTGTCTCCTTGCAGGGTGAGGCTGCACTCTTCGGTGACGTCAAGGCAGCTGATGATGAAGGGGGCACAAGTTCACCACAGCTGTGTCTGTTGTCAGTTCCACTGCCCCCGGCTGCTGGCTGCACATCAACCACTTCTACCCCTGGTGTACCACCAGCACCCTGGAGCCACAGCCATCGTGCAGCGCCTTGGCCGCATCATGGTGGGGCTGTGACAGGCTGCGAGCATCACACAATGCACTCGTTCCTGTCGACTATGCTGTTTAAGGATTGCCCTGCTGCAAATTGCCTGGCTGACACACATTTGTGTCCATGTTCAGCAGTGTCAGCCAGTCCTGCCGGCACCTGTGTGGGCACTGCACACATTGCGCCGATAGGTGTCTGATTGCCAACCATGTCAAGTGCATACGGGTCTGTACGTCCCTTTACTCACATAGTCAGTGACAGTCATCATGGCAGCACCCATGTCAGCCCCTGCAGTCATCGGCAACAGTGTCTGCAAGCAACCCGGCTGGTCCACTGTGTTGCTGCTGCTTTGTGATGTCTCTGTGTGTCAATGAGCAGTTGGAGCGCTTCCAGCAGACTGAGGAGCGGCTGCAGGCCATCCTCCAGAGCCAGGCGCGGCAGAGTGAGGCAGGAGTGCGCCTATCCAGCAAGGATTGGGCGGCGTTCAGGCAGAGGCTGACCAAGCAGTGGGCGCTGCGCTACACAAGATTGGACGGTGAGTGCATGGTGCACATGCTTGCGAGACTGCGCAGTGGGACTGCAGCCAGCATCGTGAAATGCCATGTGACAATCTGGCAGTGGCCGGCGGCGGCGGCTTGCAGTGACTATCGCCGAGGCAGTTATGCAGCAAGGGGATGCAGCGGCAGATGCGGGATGTGTTTGCGGCATCTAGTGGGCAGTGCACGCATCTGCCAGGTAGCCAGGCATTTGTTGAGTGCAGGTGTGATGCATCCTTCTGGTACTGACCCCTGTCATGTGCTGTTGGTCTGCCCTGCTTGTTGCCACCGCAGCACTGGCAAGCTGGAGGTGGTGCCAACAAAGTGAGTCACTCAACTCAGATCACAGAAGCCCTGGCCCAACAGGCATCATTGCACCAAGGCGCTTGATGTTTGCTTGCTACTTGCCACTTGATGTACACAGCACAGTCACAGCTGTGTGTCCACACGTTCGTGCTCAGAGTGTGGGTCCTAAGCCTGTCTATGTTGTGACAAATGGCTGTCTGCTGCAGGCTGATGGGCACCAAGGAGGACTTGAGTGTGGCCTACTCACCAGGTAACAAGTCCACGACGCTCGAGGCTGCACGACCAAACTGTGTAGGCTGCAGGCTTCTGAAGCCCTGAGTCAGGGCTGCTTTCATCGTGTCATCACGTACCTCCCTGGTGGCGGTCATCAACTTGTTTTGTACACGTGATGTGCAGGTGTTGCTGAGCCGTGTCTGTCCATCCTCCAGAATGAGAAGTACGCCTACGAGTACACCGCCAAGGGACACCTGGTTGGTGTCATCACAAATGGAACAGCAGTGCTGGGCCTGGGCAACATTGGACCACTGGCAGGTGAGTTGTGAGGCACTCATATGCACTGACTGGTGACTAGTGATGGTCGCACCCTGGCATGCTTGCCCGCCCCCTGCAATGCCCCATTGCATCAACGGATTTCCAACTTTTCAGGAGGCGTCCAACAAGGCCTCAGCCGGTGCCAGTAACAGCAGACGTTGCCAGCCAAGCGTTCAGCAAAAATGTAGCCATCTGATGTTGGCAACCTGTTGCATGCTGCAGGCAAGCCGGTGATGGAGGGCAAGGCAGTGCTGTTCAAGAAGTTTGCAGGTGGGGCAGGGGCTGCGCCTAGGCTGTGCCAGGCACTGACAGGCTTGTTGAGTAGAGTGTGTGGAGGAACATTTTGTCAGGCTAGTGTTGCACTCGGTGGGGGCTATGGCCAGAGCAGGCAGCTGAGCGTGTGCTTGAGTTTCAGAACTTACTTGAGTTTATCTGTGCGGAGCTGTTGGGAAGGCTCCAGGCTTGACTCGATCCATCAGTGTCAGGTCATGGGTGTTTTCAAAGGCTGACTGTGCTCCTGCATGCAGACATTGACGCCTTTGACCTTGAGGTGGCGTGTTATGACCCTGAGAAGCTTGTTGAGCTGCTGGTGGCCCTGGAGCCAACCTTTGGCGGCATCAACCTGGAGGACATTAAGGTGCCGCACCAGCTGCCCCGCCATAATTGATGCTAGGTCCACAGCCAATGGTCACTGTAATTGTGTTGCTGTCACATGGCCCACGACGTGCCCAACTACCCCATCAGGAGCCAAACAGGCCCATGGGGTACATTACAGTGTCGCACCTGCAGCAGACAATATCTTGTGCACAAGCGCTTCATTGTTGATGACGGCGTGATGCTGACATGCAGGCAGCAGCCGCCGCAACCTCAGCATCGCACATGGGCTGCTTCACCAACACCTGCTGCTGTTGCATGGCTGCAGGCACCCGAGTGCTTCTATGTTGAGAAGGAAGCACAGCGCCGGATGAACATCCCAGTGGTGAGCTCGGTGTTGATGTCATGTGACTTCTTTGCATGGTGCTCCCTGCTGCTGTGGCTGCTGTCCCAGCTTGGCTGCAACTTTGCTACACTGCTGCTGGCCTGGTGGCAAAGAGTGAATATTGTTTGTTTCACGGTGCGTCATGCAGTTCCATGATGACCAGCACGGCACTGCAGTGGTGGCAGGTGCAGGACTCCTCAATGCTGTGGAGCTGATCGGTGAGGGCTCTTGGCATGGCACGATCTGTCTGTTGCGGAGTGGGGTGGTCACCCCAAACCGGTGGTGGGGGATTGCACATCAGGGTGAAGATCGCCGAACAGACACTGCAAACTGTCTATTCTGCTTGACCATGTCATCCATACCGATAGCTGCTGCGACTCTCTCTGGTTTGTTTGAGCCATGATACGCAGGGGCACAGAACGCACACATGCCCAGGCCGTACTCTGTGGACTGATTCTGTGCTGTTACTGCAGGCAAGGACATGGGCGCCATCAACGTTGTTGTCTGTGGGTGTGGAGCAGCAGGGTTCACGTAAGTACAATCACATGCTTGGCCACCATTTTTGCATGTTCGACTGTGCTGCCATTGTGTACAGCAGTCAAAGACCCAGCAGCAAGTCACTCTATGCCAGGCCGCAAAGCCCAGCCACACACTGCATTTGTACTGCTGGCATCGTCACATTTGCTGCCAGGATGCAGAGGCCTGTATGCGCCCATGTCTTTGCTGCGCAGGTGTGCCAAGTACTTTGTGGCTCTGGGTGTCAAGAAGGAGAACTTGCTGGCAGTGGACGTCAAGGTAATGGGAGGACTCAGCAACGACGGGTTGACTTACAGCCGCGTGCATGCACCATTACAGTGGCAGACATCACCCTCATGCTCGCATTGCTGAAGCCATGCCTAGCAGGTCCTCCATCTGCTGGTCTCAGTGCTGTTGCCAGGAAGGCCATGCAGGGTCATTCCAGGGCCGCCACTGACGGGCAGCCATCAGACTGTGGTGATGGGCTGCTTATGGCAGATAGCTGAAGCTCGGTGTGTTTCAGAGTTCTGGCTCCTGCTGTTCGTTGGTGCTACAGGGTGTCGTCTATGAGGGCCGTGAGGACCTCACTCCTGACAACTACCTCAGTGAGGTGGCAGTGCCCACACACAAGCGCACGCTGCAGGAGGCAGTGGACGGAGCAGATGTGTTTCTGGGACTATCGGTGAGCTTCAAAGTGGTCAACACTGGCACTGGCTGCTTTTTCAATCGAAGTTTTCATGCCTGCAACTGACATTCAAAACTGCGCGTTTGAAGTGGCAACAGCAATAGCTCCGCATTGCTCACTGCTGACTGGTACTTTGGCCAACATCCATCCATGTCTTCAGCTCCTTGCGCTGACAGTCCTGCGCGCTGGGTGGCTGCTGATGTTGTCTGCGCCCTACAGGCTGGCAACCTGCTGACGCCTGAGATGCTGCTCAGCATGGCGCGGGACCCCATTGTGTTTGCTTGTGCAAACCCAGTGCCTGAGATCGACCCTGAAACAGGTGACAAATGCTGAGGGATAGGATTCTGTGGCATTTCACTTACACCAGCAGCAAGCATGCATAGCAACCAGCATCAGCTGACTGGTCCAGGATGTTGATCCCTGCATGACATTCCAGGCCTAGATTGCTTACCTAAATGCAGCCAAGCATTCATACATCCACTTGAGGTACAGGTCAGCAAGCCTACATGTGTTGTGGGCGGTTTTGGGTTCTGAGCCGAAAGGATGTCTGCCCCCCTGTCCCTGCCCTGTACAGCTGTGGCAACGCGTGCTGATGTCATCATCGCCACCGGCCGCAGCGACTTCCCCAACCAGATCAACAACGTGATCGCCTTCCCACCACTCTTCAGGGGCGCACTGGACTGCAGAGCAAAGTGCGTGGCGGGCAGCACACAGTGGTGTGCACTTGAGCCAGCCATGTGAACCCATCTGGAGTGGAGTGTCTACATGCATTCCGTGTTGCTGCCGTAAGCTGCTGCAGATGCTGCCCTAATGCTGGTGGCTGGCAATGTTGAGTGGCTGGGGCTGTTGACTTGTCAGGCCTTGATGCTGTCTTGATGTGTGTGCCTGCAGGGCTGTCAACGAAGACATGAAGCGTGCAGCAACTTACGCCATTGCAGCACTGGCCAAGCGGCCTGTGATGAAGCGGCGGCCCTCAGCAGGTGACTTGCTCAAGCTGGCAGGCCCACACCAAGGCTCAGTGGCTGCAGGTGCAGGAGCACCTGCAAAACAGGACACCGCGACTGCTGAAGCAGCAGAGGGTGATGCTTCACATGCAGTCGGAGCAGCAGCAGCAGCAGCAGCAGCAGCAGACTTGCATTCCAACGGAACTGCAGCTGCGGGAGCAGCAGTTGGCAAGGCAGAGTCGACAGTCAGCAGCAGCACGCTCAGCACAGACACGGCAGCAGCAGGTGGTGGTGCGGCCAGTGACGTCAGCAGCAGTGCGGCACCGCCAAGCCCCTTCGAGAAGCAGCAGCATCACCATGCACGCAGCGGCTCAAACGGCAGGGGTGGCAGCCACACGCGCCGAAAATCATACGGTGGGTTTGACATGCCCTCGTTGTTGATATGGCCCTGATCAGCTCGTGGTGGCAGTTGTAGGGCACATGTTCATGCAAGCTGGCTTTGTTTTGGCTGCTAACTCACCACGGCATGCGTGCAGCTTTATGGCGAGGCGCCGATAGTGATGCACTGCATTCAGCATGCAGTGCTGCTGTCGCAATCGTCTGATGCATCCTGTGCGTCGACTTACCTTCTGAATGCCTGCAGGTGAGAGCGCCTTCTACGAGGCAGAACTGGGCGAGCCAGTCAAGTTTGGGCGCAAGTACATCATCCCCAAGGTGAGGAGCTGATGTAGCTGCTGTGCCTCAACCTCGTGCAACCACTGGTGATGGCTACCCTGCAATGACAACTGCAGTGTGTGCTTGTGCAAGCTAATCTAATTGGGCAGAAAAGGGTTTTGAACACCCTCTTCCAGGCAGTGTCGCAGCAGGCAGTGTTGCAGGGCCAACCCCGACTTGAAACAGGCTGCTGCACAATGCATCCACACACCCACAGACGCAAGCTCACACACACGAGAGCACGTGGATGCACTTCCTGTGTCTACACACTCCACACGGTGTCATGCCTCTGCTTTTGCCTTCCTGCAGCCCTTTGATGAGCGGCTGCTGCCCGAGGTGGCTGGTGCTGTGCTGGAGGCCGCCATTGCCAGCGGTGTTGCGCGCCTGACTGACATTGATGTGGTGGCCTACAAGCGCCAGCTGGCAGACCTCAACATAAGGATGGCATTTTGAGATGTGACTGGTCATGTCACGGCGGCACATACGCACTGTGGGGCTGGCCGCAACAGCCAGCTGGATGTGGTTGCTTGCTCGCAGTGATGGCAGCAGTATGACCTGGTTGCTCTCATGGGTGTTGCTGCTGGCTGGCAGGATGGCTTGCAACAGTTGCTGTTTGGGTTGGCAGAGCTTGTGGCACTTGCAGGGCTTGTCTTTGTTGATGCCCACACGCACGCAGCTTGTGCTGTATCGTGCAGGTGTGTGGGCTGCTTACCCTCTCTCAGCAGCAGGATGTCTGAGCTGGTTTTGTTACTATTTCACAGCTCAAAGGCACACACACACCTGGGTAATTGTCCTTTTGCAGACAGTATTAGTGCCGCAGCATACATGTATGGATGCGTCATGGCTGGTCAACGTAATGCTGTTATGACGCGCAAGTGGCTGACATGTTGCAGCCTGTCCGAGCATCATGCAGGGGCCGTTGCTCACAAGAGGGCATGGTAGTGGGCGTTGTGCAGCTCCAACGGCCGTTGATCCCAGTCAAAATCTAGCATGGTCAGTGCCCATGCAGGCTCCTTTGTTTGGGGCGCAGTTGTTGTTTTGCTTGGCGTAAGGGCAACCGTGCAGGTTTACTCGTTTGAGTCATTTTGAGCCTGTCAGTTGCATGTGAATTGCTGCTGCAGCATGACATGAAGCGCTATGGTGACAATTGAACACAGTTCAGCAGCCTGTAGAGCCTGCTGACACGTAGACCCAGATGTTAGGCTGCCGCATGTGTGCCTGGGTTTGTCCATCTGCAGACCCAGTGCTTGAAGGTTGGCAACAATGTTGTCTGGCATGCGGTTTTGTGCTGTGACTCCCCTCTGGGGTCTTCAGGCTCCGGGTATATGAAGCAATGAGCTCTGCCAGTTGCAGTGCGGCAGGGCAGTGTGGATACCATTGTTGGCATGGACGTGCTGGGAAGAAGTGTTGCAGCCGGTGTTGTCTGGCATGTTTGTTTTGGTCTCAAGTGGCGTGTTGTTCTGAGGTTGGGTTTTGTTGGGTGCCTGTTTGTCACAGCCAGGGTCCTGAAGCTGGTGGCATGGTTGCAACAGAGTAGTGGATGTGCACACTGTTTACAAGCGCTTAACTCTTCTGCAGGCACCTTGTGTCTCAGCTTGCAGAAGGAGACTACCACTTGTCGAATGCTCACGTGTGCAAGTAGGGAGAGGAAGAATGTACAGCACCTATGCACAAGCAAGCCTTCAGGGCACTGATTGAGAGTCAATCGTTGCATTGCCATTGACCTGGGCAGAGTCCACTTGCAGGAATATGGCACAGAATAGGGCTGGGAAATGCATTCCACAGTCATTCACTTTTCTGCACTCTTCCGCAATCGCTTGCAAGCAACTGCCGACCATCCTCGGCCCCAACTTCCATGGGACGTGCATTTTTATGTGGACCCACCGACTTTTGTTGAGCCAGGCTGGCTCACATAGAGTCAGTGATGGGCACAGTGATTGGATGACCACACAGAAAAAGCTGTACTGTGTCATTTTGCACGCCCAATGGCACAGCAGCAGCCCGTCCCAGCATGTACAGCTGCAGCAGACGTTGCTCAAGAAGTGACGTCATATGCTGATGCCAAGACTCTTGCCAACCTTCGATATGTTCTCTCAATATATACAAGGGATTTCTGTGCCGGATTCAGCTGCAAGGCACCGCTATTGCTCAGCGAGCGCGATATTTTCGTGCAGATCATCTCGTCCAAGGGGTCGGTTTCGTGTGCGGCCCCACTGTCTCCGTGAACGAGCCACTGCATAGGCCCCTAATCTTCATTATCTCTGTTTGTGCAGACATGGGCGCGAACGTTGCAGCTTCATGGCAGCAGGTAGTCAAGCTGCTGCAGGATTGCAGCACCAGGCACGCTGACAGCGCAGGGACACTGGCAGCTCTGCGGAGTGTGCATGGCCTGATACGCAAGCTGAAGGAGCTTCCCACGCCACCAAAAGCCGTCTGGAAGAAGCTTGTGCAGCTGCAGGTGTGCTCACCGAACACGGAACTTGGCTGCTGCTGCAGTTGTGACTGCCCCTAGATCTGCATGCAATATCATCACATCCACAGCAGACCGCAGACCAAAACGTGACCCACACCTGCATGTGGACCTTGGCCGAACGTGTAGCAGTGGATGTTCATGCAACTGGGCCTGTTGGTCCCAAGCTTACGGCCGGGAACCGCTGTCGCTGTGCATGACCCAGCAGCAACCTTTCCGTGCCAGTAGTTCAGCTTGCCCTGCACATGTTTGTGCTACAAGGCTGTTCATCCAGGTCGGAGATCATGTTACCTGGCTGTAACATGCCCACTCACACATGGTTGACACATAGCCTTAGCTTGTGCTGATACACTTGTGCCTTGCAGTCTCACAGTTTCACATTCTCAAAGTCTCACTGAGTGGTCCACTTGCTGCCGTGTCGTGCAGGTCCCCTTGAAGCTTGGAGCTACCTTCACAGCAGCAGCTCAGCGCGACTGGAAGTCGCCAGCTGCCAACCTAGCCATGTTGGCCCTGGACACTCTCCTGCGCAAAGCATGTGACGCAAGCATCGCCAGCAACACAAGCAGCAGCAGTCTGGGCAGCAGCATGCGGCAGCAGCTGCAGCAGTCTGGTGTGCTGCAGCAGCTATCTGCAGGCATGACCACTATGACTGCAGAACTACAGGCCGGGACAGCTGTTTTGGAGTCTGAAGGCTTCGAGGCAGCCAGAGGGAAAGTCATGCAGCTTGTACTGGCCAATGATGTGCTGTCACGCTTTGATGCTTATGCCAGCTGCCGCCATCTTCTGTGGGGCTTTTGGGCAGACCAAGCAGCATCAGCCGGTTGGATGTGGGGCCCCAGCGGCCATGCAGTTGCCGTGATGCAGTTTGCCACAGCAGGGCTGCAGCATGTCAGCAGCATTGGGCTGCACATGCTGCCAGCTCTGCGGCGGGAAGCCCCACAGCTTGTACCGCAGTACGTGCAAACTTCGCAGTCCAGCAGCAAGCTGGCTTGGGAGATGTGCATGGATGCAATAATCAGAGCCAGGGCACAGTCGCCACCACCACAACAGCAGGGCCAGCGCAGTGAAATAGGTGCCTGGCAGCAGCTGCTGCTGTCGCCTCACCTGCTGCCCTGCCTTGCAGCGGTGGTGGTCATGGTGACATCTCACATGGGCAGGGCATCGACCACACAATGCGCCCAGGTAGGCGGCAGCAGCAGCAGCAGTGGCAGCAGCAGTGGCAGCAGCAAGGAAGCCAGCAGCAGCAGGACCACAGGGCCGCTAGGGCAAGAACGGTTGTTTACCCCAGGCAGCATCACCAACAGCTGCTCAGGGAGCAGCAGCAGTGAGGCCGTCAGTGCTACCTTCACACCCCACCAGCAGCAACTCATGCAGCTTGTGGGAGTGACCTCTGAAGTGGCGGACTGGGTGCTGCAGCCTGAAAGTCACTCCACGTGCTTTATTGCACTGAGTGTGGCACTTAATGCATGTTATGACTGCTGTGCTGCGTCCCAGCAGCTGCTGCACAGCAGCAGCAGCAGCAGCAGCAGCCTAGGGTCAGGTGTGTCTGAGGAGCAGCAGCAGCGGTGGCAGTATGAGAAGCAGCTATGGCGGCTGCTGCCTATGCTGCTGGTGCCATGTGCCAGCAGCCTGCTGCTGCCCCGGCCACCTGTGCTGGCCAGCACCCCACAACCAGCACAGGCACGGCTTGCCAAGCCACCCTCGGAGGGTGAGCTCATCGACCTCTTGCTGTTGCTGAGCCAGATGTTGCTGTCGTGTCAGCTGCAGGCGCAGCTGCAAACCCTTGGCTCACCATCAGAAACACCTGCAACCCTCTGGATCGATGAAATGCTGGATGCGCTGCTGCAGTTGGCAGACAGGCTGCTATACCAGCAGCCCTCTACAGCTCCAGTGACAGCCGCTGCGGCAGCAGTCAACACAGGAGCCACCAGCACCAGCACCAGCACCAGCCACAGTACGTCACAGCAGGCAATGCAGGCAGCAAAGATCCTGCTCTTGCTGCTGTCTCTTGTGGCCAAAGAAAGCAGGGCCTTGGGTTTTAGTGACAGCAGTGACAGCAGCAATAGATGTGAAGGTTCTGCAGCATCAGCAGTGTCGGCAGTAGCCACGCGGTTGGTGGAGGTTGCAACCGCCCTTGAGGCGGCGGTGCGTGCAGTAGCAGCGGAAGTGCAGAGCAGTACCCTCAGCACAGTCATCGAGGGGTTGGCAAGTGACAACCTGTATGTGTCACTTGCACTGCTGCCTCTCAACGAGCAGAACGCCTGTATGCATGCAACCTACTTGCTGCTGCAGCACATGGGCTTACAGGGGCCTGAGGCATTGGCGCAGGAGCTGCGCCAGCTCTACAGCTTGCTCAGCACAGTGCAGAAACTGCACTACTGTGTGCAGCCAGAAGCCCAGCGGGATTGGCAGGAGGAGATTGCGGCCGGTTGTTGCTTGGCAGCAGGGCATACAGCTGTGGGGCTGCTGGAGGTGACTCTGGCAGCAGGTGCGGGAGTGTCCAATGCAGACCAGCAGCTGCAGTCAACGCCTGCGGCAGCAGCAGCAGCACAGCAGCCGGCAGAGAGCTACCTGCCCAGCCTTGTGATCTTTGGGCGCTGCCTGCTGCAGTGGGCAGAGCAGCTGCAGCAGCAGTGGCCGGAGCTGCTGCTATTGGAGGCTGGGGAGTTGCAGCAGAACATGGAGCAGGACCCTGAGGCTCTGCTGTATGAGTATAGCGCTGCTTGTGTGTGCATCCCTGGGCTGCAGGAGGGGTCAGCCAGCACGCCTGGGCAGGACCTGGAAAGCCTAGCAGCCACAGTGTTTGAGTGGGTGGGTAGCATATCATCACCTGCAGCACACGCACAGCTGGCTGCTGCTGGCTGCCCCCCACCGCAGCTGCAGCAGCAGCTGGATGCCCTGCTGTCAGCCCAGCAGGCAACGCAGCAGGGGCTGACAGATGCCTCATTTGCAGCACTGGTGCAGGAGCTGCAGACAACAGGGGCCATGCTCAGCAGCATTGCAGTACCTCACTTCTGCAACAACCCCGCCTGTGCAAAATTCAGCGGCTCAACAGAGGTGCGGTCGGTGTCGAGGTGCAGCTGCCTATGTGCAGCCTGCCGCACGGCTCGCTACTGTTGCCGGGCCTGTCAGTGTGCAGCCTGGAAGCAGCACAAGCCCGTGTGCAAGGCACTGGTAGCGGCAGCTGCTGCCGCCGCAACAGCAAACTCTGCTGACTCGGGGTCATGACGGGAGGCGAGGCAGAATTCTGGTCAGCAGCTTACGGTAAGCCACGAACCGCCGGGAAAGGGCGAGTACCAAGTACTACTGGGTGTTTTGAAAAGACATGCACCTCCACCGTGCACCCTACATGCCTGCCATTAATACACATCCGCACAAATTTCCGGTGACACTCTCCCTATGGTTGAGGCCCTACAGCAGCACAGATTGTGTAGCTTGCCACAACTAACGGCGGGAAGGTTAGCCTGCACACCCCAATCCCCTGACAACTTGCATTGATGTGTCGCTTTGTGCTGCTGCTGTCTGCAGGTCAGTGTGTGCCCCTGTCAGGGTGAGCTTGCTCAGGCTATTGCGACGAGGCACCAGCGGTTCATATGAGCAGCGCATGAGGCAATTTGGCAGAGGGCGGAGGCAGCAGCAGCAGTGGCAGCATTTGTAGTCAAGGCACAGCTCTTCTCAACCAGCATGGGAGAACCTGGGGGTTGGTGTAGAGTTTGCAGCCAACAACTTGTTGAACTGGGCAAGGGAGGGTTGTTGAGTGTCCTTGTGACGGACAAAGTAGGATGTGCCTCCACAATGAGTGGGTTGGCTTGAGCTGTTGTGGTTGGCATGCTGGCACCAGGTGTAAGAATCTCACAGGACTACTGTCACAGCATGGTGCTCGTAGCACACGCCTGGGACACAGGTCTGCAACAGTCGCAGGACAGGTGCTCACAGAGCCAGTTGTGTGTTGGTCATTGCTGGGCTGTCTGCCTACGGCTTGTGGGCAACACTACAAGCTGGACCAGACCCCTGCGGTAGGTCTGCTGAATTCAAACTGTTGCATGGAGATGGAGAGAGGCAAGACACAGCACTGGGGAACCCCAGCAGTTCACTGCGTTTCATAGTCAGACAGCGCCGCAAATTCATGTACTCTTTCAGGTGCCTTAGGCCCATTTTACTTGGGACAAGGAGCAATCAAACTCAGCAATTGGCGAAGGGCCGCTTGCACTGGCATTCATGATTTGAACTGGGTTTGTCTCTGTCACCTCGGCCACACATCTACCACCCTTTCTTGAACCTCTAGTTTGAAACGGGGACAAAAAACACTTGCTGTTGATCAAGGCAGCCTGTGCAGACAGATGGCCCACAACAGGGTACATCCAAAGGGTACAAGTTGTCCCAACGGCTGCTGTGTAATACAGCAACGATGCTGCCCAGCCGGCAAGCTTCACTGGCTGGCACACCCTTCAAGGGCCAAGGGACTTGCCACTCAGTCCTCATCCCTAGATGGCAGCTTGAAGTTGACTTCTATGGAGTCATCGTAGGCCACGGTGTCAGAGGGGTCTCGGTAGACATACATCACATGCACAAAGGTGGAGCCCTCAGGGATGCCTGCAACAGGAATGCACAAGCCACACTCTCAGCACTCTGTGCGCTCGCAGAGCAGTCACATGACAAAAAGGTGCCAGCAGAGCCATGATGATGCTTTTCATTTGTAAACACATGCCCCAATTGCGCGATGTTCAGACTGGATACAGCCTCGATAAAGGCCAACAACATGGGGTTTGTAACAGGATCTTGCTGCTGCATGGCACAATGGTCACTGCACGGGCCACCCACCTACAAGTATCTGCGACGGCTGTGACAGATTGCTGACATTCATCATCTTCAGGAGATGCTTGACAGACATGTGCTGCAAGCAAAAAGGCATGGCACAGCCACCCTTGTCAGGCACAGAGCACACATGCACAGGCCAAAGCCTGACATCTGGCACAAGATGCCACTGTTGCAGCGAAACACCCAGTCCCGCAATGTTTTAAAACTCCAATCGCGGATGTCTGACAACTCAGGATGCAAGCAAAGCTCATTGCTGAAAGTCAAACATCACCCAGACAACATTGCATGCCAGCTGTGTGGTAGCCTGTCCCTATGTGCTCCTGCTCATGCTCACCACATCTACAGCCTCTCCTGACTCCAGGGCGAGCTGCAGCTGCTGCTCAGCTGTCTGCTGCCTGCAGGCACAAAAGGAGGGACAGACAGTGCGCAGACATGGTGGTGATCGGTGGGGTGGGGTGGGTGAGGGTGGGGGGAGGGGGTCACATGTATGACTGTGTCATATTGTCACTTGTGACGGCCTGGCCGACTGGGCAAGTGGTGCCAGGATATCAGAGTGGCAGTTGATTGACTTGACCAGGTGCAAGCGAGGTCATGTTGAGCTGTAGGTGCAGCGGGTCTCACCTTCTTGTAGGGTCTGGCAGAACAGCGGCATCTGCAGCAGCAGACAAAGGCAGCACGTGACACGTGTCAGCTAGTCTCTCAACACACAATCAGGTTTGCTTTTACATGCAGCACTGTATGTGTAGTCTGTTTTCACATGCGCCAGCCTCTTCTGCATGCACTTTCAGGCTAACTGAATGAAGGCTTCCGCTGGGTATGGCGCAGCGTACCTTGTGGGTACACCCCGAGCCCCTCAAACAGCGCCCCCAGCATGACGTTGCTCTCAGCCACCTGGATGTGCAGGTCACCAGTCTGCGGTGCAAGCACAACAAAGACCACCACTGAAGAAACTATCTATCTTGGAAAACCTGACTCAATCATGCAATCCTGGGCAGCTGGGGGAATGTGCACCAGCACCACACACTGTGCGCTATCCAGCTGTCCTGCTAGCAAGCGGAGTGACAGCAGGCTGCTGTGCCGGCATGCTCAGGCAAGAGGGGACTTACAATAAACGTGGTTGCAGCAGGCCCGTGCTTGCTGCTCTGCCGGCATGCTCTGCGAAGAGGTGTGCAATGCGCTGAAGGACCCTGAAACTGGGCCACTGCCTTTGCCTGAACCAATCAGACTAGAGAGCTGGCTGCATAAACCCCACTTACCTTGCAGAGTGCCACATGCACCACCCCACTGAGTGCCTTCATCCTGTCCACTGCTGCCGCCAGCCGGGGCTGCACACTCTTCAGGTCACTGTAGAAGCTGCACAGGGTGGGCAGCACCACCATGCTTGACAGGGTGTTGATCTCATTGGCAGTCAGAGGCTTGCTGATGGGCAGGTCCTGTACCAGGTTCAGCGCAGAACCCTGCAGATACGGACGGACAGAGCAGACCACATGTGTGTTAGATGATGAGGGGCGCTGTTGTGTCAGTGTTGGATGCAGCACAGTTGCTGCAGCAGCTGCTGGTCTCAACAAATAGCCTGGGCTGGTGGTCGAAAGGCCAGTGGATGTGCTATGAAGCACTTCCACTGCCTCATAGCATCCAAGGTTGCGCTGAAAATGGCCCCAGGACACATGGCCCAGCTTGGCAAGCAGTTTTGTCAGTCCCTGCCGCAAGGATACTTGCTGTGGCTGTGATGACAAGCTCACCCTGGATGTGATGCACAGGAAGGGCTTGTTCTCTGTCTCCCCATCATCACCGCCTGCCACCAGCACAGCCTTCTGGGTGAGCTTCATGTCAATCACATCAGCGTCGTTGTTCACAGCACTGTGCAGCGCCTTGGACAGAAGGCCCAGGTCGACTGCAAAGCCGATCATGTTGTGGTGACGGCTGACAACCTTGAAGGTGTCTGACTGGAACAGCACATGCTGCAGTGCAGGAAAGACAGCCAAGGCAGGAGAATAGGAACTGCCTGGTCAGAAGGTTGTGGACATCTTCCCACAGCACGAGAGCATGACGAGCAAGGCATACTTGTGCAAGGGCGCATGCCTAAGACTTGCTGCTGCTTTCAGCCACTGCTGCTGCTACTATAAAATCAACACGCTGCATGCTGTTGTGGCGCATAGCTTGTACAGTGAGTGCGATTGGCCTGGGCAGTGGGTCAGCGGCAACAGCAACTTCACTAAATCACAGCAGTCGCACTTACACACTGAAAGCGCACAGACACCTGTGCACCATCTGCCTCTATTGGTGTCTGAACAAGGATGAAGGACTCTGGGGAAATCAGGGCCTGGCAACTCTTCCCAAACTTCTCCAAGGTCGGAAGGAAAGCTGCACAGGTGCAGGTGAGCAGATGCAGCAGGTGAGCAGATGCTGTACACAGCTTCAGCCCATGCCATGACAGCAGCCACACTCCCTGCAATACTAACGTACCTTTGCTCAGCGCCTGTATGCCCCTGTCAGTGAGGGTTGCCTTGAACTTCATTCATGCCAGCCTGTCAAACGCATATGTTTACCACAGCTGCTGCTGTGCCATGCTGCTGCGTGTGAGGCAGAGGACTGATAAAAATATTTTCAAATCTGGAAGACTACCAGAGGCAATTGGTTCGGCTAGGTGAGGCAACAACACGTTGAAGCAAGATCAGATCCCCACACACAGATCAACGACAAACGCACTGCGCTCGATCACGGGCAAGACATCATAGTGTGTGCTTGTGATGAGTGCTCTGCATATGTTTCACAGGGTGTGAGCACCAAATGATTTGAAATAGAATGAATGTCAACAACTGCACGATGAGCAGCTCAACGTGATACTGAGAACTCACCCACGCTACACCGTAACAACGTTTTCGTAGCTCAGTGAGACTGTGGGTGCACCAGGCGTTGTTGAAAGAAACAGCCATTGCGTTGCACATCGTCGTTCAGGCTACAAGTGACCATATTGAACGCGTTTGTGACACAAACCGTGATCACTGCTCTGTTTCTGTCACCAGTGCCATCGCGCAGCAGCAGCAAGTGCCGATCAATCAGCAGCCATGGGGTACCTCAGCACCAGGGCCCTCAACGGGCTGAAAGCTTACGAGTATAAGCCTGCAGGATACACCTGGCTGGACAACATTCACAGACCCTGGCTTGACTGTAAGCATGACTCAGAGCTGCAGGTGCCGCAGCCGCTTGCATCCGTGGTGCCTGACCTGACTTTTGGTGCACTGCAGGGTGTGTATCATTCCTGCCGCCCTGGCTGGCCCCCAACCTGATCACTCTCGCTGGAACCATGGCACTGGTCGCATCTTACTTGGCGTCAGCTTACTATGCACCAGACTTTGAAGGTGTGTACTGCATTGGCCAACTGCCGCTGCAGGCTCCATAGGCCTGCATGTCTCACTGCATGGTTCCAGTTAGCTCAGCAATGGCATTGTGTAGGCTGCAATTGTTCTTATGCTCGACTTGGGACCGCCTTGGCTTGAATGTCAAAACGCTTGCTGGAAGGTTCAGCAGACTCTCTTGCATGCCTACCCCGTCCCTGACATGTCTTCTGTGAGGCCTGCATGCACATTTGCTTCACTGTTGACAGCATGTGCTGCCTGATGACTTGCATACAGGTTATGCACCTACCTGGGTGTACCTGTTTGCTGCCTGGTCTGTGGTGTTCTACACCTGGCTGGACTGCTTTGACGGCAAGCAGGCGCGCCGCACAGGCACATCCTCACCCCTGGGCCAGCTCTTTGACCACGGCTGTGATGCGCTGTCCGTCAACCTCCTGCTGGCCAACATCGCTGTCAGCGTCGGGCTCTCATGCGGCTGGGCCCACGCAATCGGCATGGTGGCGGTGAGGCACCAGCACCGTCGGCTGGGCTTTGTGCAGCGAGGGGCCTGCAGTGCATGGCACCAGCTGCCTGTTAGCACACACATGTCCGCAGGCAGCTGAGGGCAGCCGCACGCAGCCACCAGCACACCACAGCACACGTGCGGCAACATGTGACCGGTGTGCAGAGGCAGTGTAGCGCCTTGGGTCAACTCAGTTGATGGAGCGCCTGCCAGTGCAGTGTACGCTGCTGCCTGGACAGGGTGACTGCTGTGTCTCACTTCCTGCTGGTATACCACCTGCCTGCGGTGTTTCGTCCCGTCTGTCTGTGCAGGTGATGTTCATTTGGATCTGTGCGCAGTGGGAGGAGTACCACACAGGCATCATGTCGTACGGCAACGAGTACTTTGGTGTGCTGGAGTGCAATTACTCGCTAGCCTTTGTTCACATCTTCACGGTCATCGTCGGACCTGAAACGTATCAGAACAGGCTCAGTGACTTTGTGCCTATCGTTGCGGACCTGCCACTGCCAGACTACCTCAGGGAGATAAGTGAGTACAGCAGCTGCCGAATCCCTGCTGCCCCAGTTGTTAGGGCAAAGGCTCCACCGTTGGGGCCAGCGGGCTGGTATCTCCAGCTGCTGCCAGCACTGCTGTGGCGTTACAGCGCGACAAGTAATGGACAGCCAGCCTCGATGTGCCGCAGCACTGTGCCATGCAAGTCCCCGGCCAGGTGTTTGGATGACACCTGACTGACTGCCCCGTTTTTCCTGTTGTGCAGAGCTCAACGAGTTCACCATCATCTTCTTCATCTCCATTGGTTTCTATCAGGCCATCTGCAACATGTGGAGGATTGCACACTATGACACACGCAAGCTGCCAATCAAGGTGAGCATGTCAAAACTTGGCAGCGCGGGCAGCAGCCTGCTGCTCTCTTGCTTTCTGCTCGCTATTTTGACTTCACTGCAGTACGCCCTTGTACCTACCTGACCACCTGCATCGCCTTTGGGTATGCAGCCGGTTGCTGCTCAGCAACCATACTAACAGCATGGTACAGCGCTGTGCCACCTGCAACGGCCCGCACACTGCAGCCCAGTCCCCAACCCCTGTCATGTCTGCTGCTGCCTGCGGTCTTGCAATCCACAGGAGCGTGGCCACAAGCAGCTTGGCGGCAATGCAGCTGCTGCCCACCTTGCCCTGATGATTGCCATGGTGGGCCTGGCTGGCCTGTGGCTGTGGAAGCCCTGCCAGGAGGAAATGGGCCTATGCAGGCTGCAGAGCGTAGGTGTGGGCATCACCTACGCCCTGTTTGCTAGCCAGCTGATAGTAGCTCACATGTGCAAGGAGCCTTTCCTGCCACCCCTGTGGGCCATGGGCCTCATGGCTCTGGGCATCATCAACAAGGCGATGCACATTGTGGACCCCCTGAAGCTGACCCTGGGCCTGGACATCCTGCTGCTGGGGGATACCTGCACTACGTGGTGGTTGTCATTAACCAGATTTGCGGGCACCTAGGCATCTACTGCCTCACGATCAAGCCCAAGGATGCTTAGGCTACTCTGTCTAAGCATGCGTAGGAGAGCCCAAAGAGGCAGCATGGACCACCCTGGTCATGCACGGGGTGAAAGGATTGGTGTGGGCTGGTGGTTTGGGGAGCTGGATGTGTGTCGTGGTGGTCTGATTAGGCAGCGAGCAACAGGCGGATTGCGTTGGTTATGGTTGGCAGCTCTAGTGTGTGTTATGTTGGCAGCTTTAGTGTGTGTAATGTGGCCCTGGGTGTGCAGCAGTGCGAGTGTGACACCTTTTGTTCGACATATGCATGCTGTGATGCTGGCTACAGCAACTGCCGCTGCTGCAATTTCGGGGGTCTGCTCTGCAGGCCGAATAGGGGCACGGTTGAGGCAGTTGTAGTTGGGTGTTATTCAGAGGGGGCCTGTCAGCCTGCTGTGACACGTGCTCTGGCATGCTAGTTGTGTTGTGTATCTGCGTGGCCATCCATGCTTGGCCTCGTTGCAAAGACGACAGCACATTCTTTTGCAACACTGCTGTCTGCAGCCGACTCATTTGCAACGGTGTAGACTTGTGTAGTGTGTGCTGTATAGCGGTTTGATGCTTCTGGCTGGCATCGGAGAGGTTGGTGGGCGATTTTGCACTCCTTTTTGCAGCCCCCGCGCGGCTGCCAAGGCTGCTATCACGTTGGTGTAATGGATCGCAATATGGCTCAGCTTGCCTGGCTGTGGTGCATCAGCCCGTCACCACTTGCAGCACCCAGCATGGTCAGGACAGCTACCAATTGCTGCTTCCTGCAGAATCATGTGTCGGCTGATGCTACACATTGAATGGCAGTCAGCACTATAGTGTAGCTACACCGTCATCTGGTGAAGCAAACCCCTGTCATTCCAGATGCTGACTGATACCCGTTGTAAATAAACCTCCTAAATGCATGGCAGCCTCATCAGGAGGACAGGGGGCTATAGCGTCCCAGTATTGCAGCAGCCAACCAACAGCCGATACACATACCAGAGACGTAAATGTAGAATGCGGTCATGAGCGTCAATCAAGTGCTGATGCAGCCACAGCACACGCAGCAGCTTACATGCAGCAAAAGATGTGCAAAGTGGTGATGTTGCTCCCACACGCTAGGGCTGGTTGCACACCAGCTAGAGCTCCTCGCTTCCATTCCTGCACTGCAATGTACCAGGTGGTTTCACAAGGACACCACCAGAGCCACTTAAACTCTGTACTGCACCAAACCAATTGAAGCGCACAAACTGGCATAACATGACTTTGCGCAGGAAATGCACGCTGCACGCGACATAACCTCAACAGCAAAACACTGAGCTACACAAGGCAGCTGGGTTGCAGGAAGTGCAGGCTCCTGGAACGCTGCTGACCTCCTGCAGCGCTCCCCCCCATCATTGCTGCTGGCAGCCTGCGTCAGGCTCAGCCCCTGCTCCAGGAGAGCAGGCGAGCCTTGCGCAGGTGGCCAGAGCCTGCTTGCAAAGTCGTGAACCCTGCCGTGCTTCGGGTGATACTGCCAAAGCTGTGTCCGGTGAAGGACCCCGGGGATTGCTTTCTGGCCTCGCAGCAAGCCTGGACTTGGGCAGGATGACAGGGGTCTGCAAGCCCAATGTGGTGCCCCCTGGGATTGGCAGCCACCACACAGACCAAGTCTGCAGCCTGATTCTGATCTCGGCGGCTCTGGCTTGGTTCTGATTCTGAGCGCTGATTCTGACGATGGCCAGCGCTGACGACGGGGTGTCTGATGAGGGGACATGCAACCCCGCTTGCATTGGCACAGAGAATGTGATGAGGTGGAGCTCCTCACGTGACTACGTGAGGTGGTGCGTCCAGTGAGGATGAACTGGATGGCTGACACTCACACTGTGATGGCCTTGGTGTGGGCAGGGTGTCTGCAGCAGGGATGTACAAGGAAAGGCACCCGTGATGGATGTCCAGCAAGCAAGAGGACAGGAGCTACATGCGCAGCAACTGCCATTCAATGTCATGTGAAACTGAAGCTATGTCATACTATGTAGTACAGACCTCACTTGCATCGGCAGGCTCTGAGCGCTACGATGATGTGATGCAAGCTGCAGCAGCAGCAGGTGGCTGCCACTGCGTCAATGGCCTCAGCACCGTACTGCTCTGGGCACACACCCATACCTGCTGTTTTTTTGAGGGTTGCCCATCGAAAGCAACCTGTTGCCCAGGCTCATAGCCTCAGCTCATAGAGCTCTATGTGCTCCACACGATAGCACTTCGGCAGGCACTTCAGGGGGATGCGCTGCACGTGGCTGAAGGCCTTGTGGGCCTCATGCAGGAACGTCTCCTTGACGGCACTGGAGCGCAGCTCAAACGACACCAGTACGCGCGTGTCGCTGCCATTGCACAGGTCTGCAGTGCAAAGGACATTCATTATACAGGGCCAGGCACCGTCAGAAACGTGCGCAGGCAGCATGCTGCATTGTCTCACACTGGGTGGCTGTACGCAACTGGGGGTTTTCATTTCAGGTGGAGCAGATGCCAACCTGCACCCCGGCCGCTACGGTCTATTCACCAGAGGCTCCATAAACTGGATGTGCTGGCTCACGGAAAGCTACCCCTGTGCACCAGATGTGCCTCACCTTTGCACGCCTGTATGAAGTGTGGTGTGCTGGGGCTCTCCCCATCCTGATCAATGTAGCAGCAGTCGGCGGCCAGGACCAGGTCAGGCTTGAGGGCAGCCAGGCGCCGCACACGGTCATCAGCACCGGGGGCACCCCACTCCAGCTCATCAGCCTGCACAGGGCAAAACAAAGCACACCATCACTGCGTATGCAAGCTTTGGTCTTGCCTCGTCAGCCCTTTCCATCTCCGGCTTGGTTCGGTTTCTCTTGGGCTCAGATGTTGACATGGCAGTGTTGCATACACCAGGCCATGCACATGGTTGGCTGCACTGTGCTGCTTACCTCTGCTGTTCCGCTGCATGTTGCTGTGGGTGTGTGGCTGATGCCGTTGAGCTTGATGTTCTCCTCAATCAGTGGCAGCACCACATCCTTGTCAGTGATCACAACCTGGGCTCCCAGCTTGGCTGCCAGCAGCCCTGCCAGCCCAGGCCCTGAGCCAAGCTCAATGATGCTCAAACCGGTGTAGCGGTGGCGTGGGGTGGCTGCAGCAGTGTGAAGCAGACATGTGCAATGACACAACCCAGATGAGTGAAGGCTTCTGGCTGACACACCTACAAGAGCCATGCAGCTCCAAGGAGTGTTGTAGTCCCTGACAATTTTTACACTGCTGCAGACACCAGTTTGAAGAGCTGGAACTTGCTGGATAAACTCAAACAGGAACACGCACATACACTCGTTGCTCAGGCGACGCCACTCACTGAGTAGGTAGGCTGCCAGCAGCATCTCCCCTTCCCAGGCGCAAGCCCCCACGCCCATCTTCTTTGCAGTCACAGCATGAGGCTGCAGCAACACAACACCAGGCAACTGTGAAACCGAAAACAGAGGAGCAGTTGCCGTTGCTGCCATGTGCTGCTGCCAGGTGCGCAGTTACAAACATTCGTTTGGACCACCAAGACTGCAGCATAGTTGTTGTTGAGCATCCAAGGCGATAAAAATTCCTGACACCTGCTTCTCCTCCATAGCCGTCAAAGGGCTCACCTTTTGGTTGATTGTGACCTCCATGTCGTCAATGACTAAGGTGACCTGGTCTGCTGAGTGCAGCTGCCAGCGGTCAGGCTTCTCCAGCCACCGTTCCACTGGCTCACCATCCTCCCAGCCTTTGATCTTGAGACGCAGTACAGACATGACTCTTGGGATACCAGTTGCAGGCAGGGAGGCTGTCAGAGCAGACTGTGCCTGTGATGTGCTGTCTGTTCGCCCCTGGGTGGCTGGGTACGAACTGGTCACGGTGTCACATACACTCTAGAACTGACTGTGCTTGTGTCGTCCTTGTTGCCTTGTTTTGCAGAACAGCCTGGCAACTGCCATCTGTTATGTTGACTTTCATCTCCCAAAGACGCAAGGAGATATTCTGAATGAAATGATTGGTGTAGTTGTGAGACCACTGCCACCACCGCACATGACGGAGGCAGCACCAAGGGCCAGCCAGTAGATCTTGCGGGTGGCAGTTTGATCACTGCAACGACAGACTGCCTGAGAACAGCATTTACTACTTTTTACATCTGTCTGTATCCGAGTTGCTGCTTTTGAGGAGCGCCCGTATCGCACCTAGGGCACTTGTGGGGCAGGTTCTCCAACAGTCAGTGCCCAGTAGCAATTGCAGCCCACACAATGCAGGCCAGTATGCAGCGCTGCTCCAGCAGTCACTCAAGTCATAGAAGATGCAATTTCCATGCCAGGCAAACAAAGGCAGCCCAGCTGCGCCAACCAGTGCGTGCCACAGCCACCTCAGCAGCTGCTGGGAGTGATGTTGAGCTGGCTGCCACAGTGGGTCACCTAATCAGCTGGCTGGCCTCAAGCGGTGCCTCAGTAACCAACAGGCTGGAGCCCAAGCGCTTCAAGGCTGACGTTGGGGAGCGTGTGGGCCTCATTGCAGCACAGGATGCAGCAGCAGGTAAGAACCAGGTCCTGGTTAATGGCACTCTTGCATGGACAGACCAGTCGGCATGCAGCAGCCCAGAGGCGCGTATGTTGAGGCGCCTGTGGAGGCTGGTTGCGAAGGGCCACGGCAGGCAATGCAGCTGTCAGTCACAGCCGCGTCCATAGTCCGCGCCCTTTGTTGCCATCACAACTGTGCACGGCTTGGCAACAGCATGCGCTTGCAGGATTGTCAGGCTCGTAGCAGCGATCGTGACATCCACCTGCACGTTCGGTCAGCAGTGTGCTCCTTCAGTCAGACCTCCACTGGTGCATCAGGGGTGCAGAGCAAGGCGGTAGCAGTGCGTGATCCAAGCTCGTGTGCCGTGGCACTTCACTACCAGCAACCAAGCAGACAGTCAAGCAGCCTGCGGCGGCAACTTGCTGTGTTTCCTTGTGCAGGTGATGTGCTGCTGGAGATACCTGACTCCCTGGTAGTGACATCCATAGATGCGGAAAAGCACGAGCTGGTTGGGCCCATCGCAGCTGAGGTGTCTCAGCTGATTGGCATCACACTCTGGCTGATGGCTGAGCGAGCCAAGAAGTCAGACTCAGCGTGGGTGCAGCTGCTGCAGACGCTGCCGGACAGCACGGCGTCACCCATACTTTGGGAAGACCAGGTGCGGGAAGCAGCAGCGCTTGAGGGCCTTGGCAGCCCTTAGGTTGTGGCCTGTGCAGACGAAGACATGTGCTCTGATATGTTCAATGTGTTTCCTCAAGTGGCGTTTCAAGGTGTGTGATAGGGCGGTACTGCTCAGACCACAGCAGTTGCTCGCTGCAACAGCACTTGACAGCCCTCGTTGATGGAAGGTGTGTGACCCAGAACTGCAGTATGGCAAGTTCCTGAGCAAGCACTCTGTTGCTGGTGGCTGCTCTGCTATGTCGCACCCCTGCTGTTTCCTGCAGGTCCGTGCTGAGCTGCTGCAGGGCTCTCCTGTGCTTGAGGAGGCCCAGCAGCGACAGTCAGCACTGCAGCAGCAGTGGGCCACGCTAGCAGCCTCACACTTCAGCACAGACCCGCAGCGCTTCCCACCAGCAGTGTGGAATGAGGCAGCATTCCTGCGCAGCTTCTGTGTGGTGCTGGCCTGCACCACCTACTTGCCCAGTGCAGAGTGCTTTGCACTTGTGCCTGTGGCCTGCAGCATGGGACACACAGGGAATGACAATGGTTGCACCCTTGACTATGATGCTGAGTCATCAACAGTCAAGGTCATCACCACACGGCCCTACAGGTGTGTGAGGGTGTGTGCGCTGTGTGGGTTTGTTGGTGGGAGGGGTGATACACCGCTCTGGAGGGTATAGTCAGCAGTAAAAGTAGCTTCCAGTGAAGCAGAGTATGCCGGGGTGTCTGGGTGTGTCGACAGAGAGACTGCATGCGTGCACATGCATGCTGGCTAGCAGTCATCCGACAAGGATAGTCAAACAATGACGCTAGTGCGGAAAACCAGGGCGATCCCTGCATCAAAATTGTCGTTAGAGCGAGATAATAAGGAAGGCGTTCACCTGGTTGGTGTGTGTCATGTGTGTCAAGAGGAGTTGCCGAAGCACTACACAGTTGGGTGCCTGGAGCATGACTCAACACCCAGTGCCGACACTGCACTCTGCTGATGAATTGCTGTGGGTTGCTCAAATGATGGCCGAGGTACACCTCCAGAAGTGATGCCTGCACATGTTGCTGGCGGTGCTGGATGTCCCTGAGCATGATCCGCATGGTTTGTGCTTGCAGGGAGGGCCAGGAGGTGTTGGTCAATGATGGTCGGCCCAATGGCGAGCTGCTGCTGAGCACAGGCACCCTGCAGGATGGCAACATGTCGGACTGCCTGTACTTCAAGGCATCTCTGCTGGCTGCTGACAGGTGAGACACAAGTGAAAGGATTTCTTGATTGTGTGCTGCTTTTGGAACGCTTCCAGCCCGGGGGAAACGCAATACAAAACAGTACGGGCACCATGCCTGGAATGCAAAGCAGCCGACATTTTCAGTGTTAAAACCAACCAGAGATTGGGTACACACCCGCAGGGGGGGCAGCAGCTATGTAGAATAGCAGCTTGCGCACTTGGTTGAGTGTGACAAGGTTGGTGTTATCCTGCAGGTGCAAGCCAACACAACCCACTCATGATGGTGGTACTGTCTTGTTGCTGCAGGTACTACAGCATGAAGCAGCAGCTGTTGGAAAGTTTTGGCTTTGCAGCTCCGGACCGCTTCCCAGTCTTTGCAGACCGCTTCCCTATCCAGCTGCTGTCTTACTTGAGGCTGTCACGCATCCAAGACCCATTGTTGTTTGCAAAGGTGAGGCATCATGCAGCTGTTAGGCATGCTCGCTTGGCATGCTGCTGTCATCCCACTTCACGCAACAGTGCCACCAAACCAAGCCAGCTACAGCCAGGTCCAATCAGGGTGCTGATCTGATTAGCTGCATGCCCAGGCCAAGGATTCACACATCAGCTTGCTGCCTCCTGTCCTCTGGTGTGAGTCCTGAGGAACCTGTCAACTTGAGAGAGAAAATAATCCATAAAACGGACAGCGTGTGCGAAGCCTACAAGGGCCGAGCAGTAGTGGTCTTGCACCCGGTGCCTTCTGTGTCTGGATCCACATTACTGTGTACTACACATGATGTGGGCGCACTTTTATGTGTATGGTGTCTGTATGTGTCCGCAGGTGAACTTTGAGCAGGACGTCATCATGAGCCAGATGAATGAGTATGAGGTGCTGCAGCTGCTGATGGGTGACTGCCGTGAGGGCCTGGCGGCCTACAAGACCAACTTGGAGGATGACCAAAAGCTGCTGCAGCGCCCTGACCTCAGCGCACGCGAGAGGCTGGCGGGCCGATTGAGGGTGGCTGAGAAGACCATCTTGAGCCAGGTGGGGTGGTTGGTTGGGAGCAGGAAATCGGGGGAGGGTTTGTAAGTTGGAGTGGTATGCTGCAAGGGTGTTGTTGGAATACTGATACAGGGCAGGTGCATAATCACACCATATACGATCACAGGCAGTACAGCATGTGTCTCAGGCCGTGTCGTGGCTATAGCAACAGCCCCAGCATTGCTGTGTGTTTTCGTTTTTGCAGACGATGGATGCCGTCCGTCGGCGGCTGGCCCCCATCAGGGGCATCCCCACAAAGTCTGGCAAGATGGCGGACCCTAATGCCGACATCAAGGAGGTGTTTGACTTCATTGACGAGCTGCCAAAAGCACCTGCCAAGGCCTTTGACACCATCAAGAGATGGGTGAGTGGTGTTATTGTAGGCTGTGTCAACTGGGGGCATGCACGTGCAAGCCAGCGCCTGCAACCAGCGTCTGCAACCAGCGTCTGCAACCAGCAAGTAAAGCACTCACTGACACTGAAGCCTGCTAACCCAAGTGTCCAAAATATTGTTGCCTATCGGTTGGGTGTGCAAGTGCTGTGACAGCCTGTGTGTTGCTGAGCAAGAATGCACATTTCACCACCTCCTGCCTGGTACTTGTTGCTTGCAGGCACGCGGCGAGTTTGACCCTGACTGGAACAAGAAGTGATGGCTGAGAGTGCCGTGCAGCGTGTTATGTCCGGCTGTAGCTCATACTGATGCTACAGCCAACCCTGCAGCCCACCCTGTGCTGGTGATGAAGCCCGTTTGGGATGTAAGAGATCATTGAAGGGATGGACAAGCTATCATAACGCCCACATAGCTCTGTCTTTGTCCTCTGAGACACCCACACACAGCACTCACACACACTGCCCTAAACCCTACGCACCGCATCGTGCAGAACGAATCTTTGGAATGCAAACTGCGTGCATTCATTACAAGACACATTTTAGGAAAAATAGTCCGTTCATCCACCGACTCTTCGTCGGGAACTGTCTGTTGATTTGCCTCATAGCTGCTTACAGCAAGCACATTACGTATCAGTAGTAACTCTGCACCAAGTCAGATCAAAGCCTGCGCAGGAGTCAGCATGCTGCTCACCAAGCGTTTGGCAGACACAGCGATTGTCAGAAAACCGCATCAGGCCAGATCCAGCCTGGCACCAGCTTGTAGCTCCCAGCAGCAAGGGTTACCGCAAACAAACCGCTATGAAAGGGCAATTGCCTGCTTCCAGGGCCAGCACGAGCAGCAACTTGCAGCAGAGGAGGTGCAGCAGGAATGCGCCAGTACAAGCACAGTGCAGGCAGCAGCAGCACCTGCGGCAGCAGCACAGGCAGCCAGGCACGGCAAGGCAGCAGCAGTGCTTTACCTGGTGTCAAAGCTGCAGAGCAAGTGGCAGCAGCTGGCAGTGTGGTGCAGACAACACAGAGTGCAGCAGCTGTTGTGGGGGTGAGTGCAGACATGTGATGCAGCCCCAGCCCTGCTGACCTGTGGCAATCGACAGGGCAGTCCCACACGAACATTGCTGGCTTTCATCATCGATAGCACTGACTGCAAATCATTAACACCCCAAATGTGATGCACCCTGGTGCACCCTGGTGCACCGTCGAAGGCCAGATCCTTCCGCGCATTTTCTGTCCGTCATCTGCCACGCAGGGGTGACGCCAGTTCAGGCCTTGCAGCTTTGAGCATGTTGCCACTCTTGCCTGGTGGTGGCTTCAGCGACCTCTTCACCAACAGGGTCTTCCTGGCGGGCTTCTGGGCGTGGTTCACAGCACAAACACTCAAGGTGAGGGCAACACAGGGCGAACACACAGCTAGTATCCCTCAATGCACCACACTCCAGCTAGCAAGACATCGCAGAGGTGCTGGAGCAGCAATGGGTGGTGGCACCAGTAGGAGCTCCATTGTCTGCTGCTTAGCAGGGCCATTGTCTGCACCACTGTGCAGCAGCGCATGTCCAGCCTGACGAGTGATCATTGGATGAGCTGGCAACACGTAGGGCAGCGTCTGAGACTGACAGAGCTGTTGACTTGTTGGTGTAGATCTTCACCAAGTATTTGAAGAAAGGTGTGTGGGACCTGAAGGCTATCGTGGCCTCTGGCGGCATGCCCTCATCACACTCGGCGCTGTGTGCGGTGAGTGGGGCCGGCAGCAAGGGCGCACTGGTGTCCACACCCGTGCGACCGCACTTGGCCCAGGTGCTTTCCCGTTTTTATGGAGTGCAATGCAGTTGCACGTTGTGGTGGTGCGTAATGCTGTGGCACAGTTCTACAGTGGCAGCACGTGGGGCTGCCGGGGCAGCTGTGACTGCTGCCAGGGTGGCTTTTGACACTGGCGCCCAGGCAGCAGCTGCCTGCGGTGCAGTCAGCAGGACCCTTGACAGCCGCTACTGTTCTCACACACATCTGTAACCTGCTGCTGCTGCTGCTGCTGTACTGCTGCTGCTGCCACAGGGCATCACCACAGCCATTGCTTACCAGCACGGTATGGGCAGCAGCGCTTTTGCGGTGGCAGTGGCGCTCAGCTCGATTGTGATGTACGATGCAGCAGGAGTGCGGCGGCATGCAGGTGCGCAGGGACCCACACAGCCACAAGGAGCTGTTGGCTGCACGCAACAACGCTCTGTATGAACATCACTATATCTGACCGGCGAAATCTCATAGTCCCATAGCTTGCCAGCCCTGGTTCTTGGACTTCCATCAACATGGCAGTTGATGGGGTTCTGTCAGTGCTGTCAGCACAGGCAGCAGGGTGTGTTAGCACAGGGAGTACTAGTACTTGTGTGTCCGTGCATCAGCAAGCAGTACTCACAGCAATGCTTCTTCACTCCCTGGCACACCTGCACAGCATCTGCCTTTCATTGACGTCATTTCTTGTCTGTTTGCCTGTTTTTTGCTGTGGCCGCAGGCAAGCAGGCTGAGGTGTTGAACCAGGTTGTGACTGAGCTGCTGGAGGGCCACCCCCTCAGTGACGTGCAGCTCAAGGAGGTGCTGGGACACACACCACTGCAGGTGAGGCATGAAGGCTCCTGTGCGTCTTTTTGAGAGGACAGCTCAGGCCCCTGGCAGTCGGGTTCGCCTAATTGGGCTGTGTGTGGCCAGCCGGTGGGAGTTCGCATCCCTGGTGACAAAAAAAAGAAGGGCAGCTTGCCATGTGCTGGTTTCAAAGAAAGGAAGGGCAGCTTGCAATGTGCGGTTTCAGACACTGCAGGACAGAGCAGGCACAGCATAAGCAACGGCAGGGCGCAACTGAGCCTCATGGTGCAGTCTTGTGACAGTGTTCCTCAACTGGTGTTGAACACTCACTCGCGTTGTTGTTTGTTGATGTGTGTCGCAGGTTGCGTGTGGGTGTATGCTTGGTGTGGTGTTTGGCATCTTCTACCCTTTCCCTGAGCCCATCTCACAAGTTGTCCTTGCGGCCTAGAGCCCACATCAAGCTTCCAGCAAAGTGCAAGGAAGGCCTGTGGCCAGTTGGCTGTAGTTGGATTTGTCCTGGTTGGGTGCTGGGATGGTTCTGTGCAGGCTGCCTGTCTATGCAGCTGCCTGACTGCATTTCACTTCTGCTGTCTTGGTTCAATGCTATTTTGGGTGCATGTAAGAGTGTTCTGAGAGTGCTTCATGGTGCAACAGCAGCTGGGCACCCATGCTATGCCATGCTATGCCCATGTCATGATCAGTCACCCCTGGGCTGCACGTTGTCAGTGTTCAACAGAACGCAAGGTGTGCTTTTTGACCAGGGTGGTTTCGTAGGCGTTTGCTGGTGTCCATGTCACGTGTTTGTCAGGAACCCAAACCCCACTTCTCCATGTGCTGGGATGATCCATCGTACGCGCAGTCTGTAATACGTCTCTGAAAGCTCGTTCAAGCTGTGGAAGAAGTGCAGCCAAACACCAGCGCAGCATCCAGGATGCCAAACGTCTCGTAAGAAGGATCTTGATCGCAAGGCATCCATTCAGCCACTATACCGTATACCGTCATTCACATCGTCATTCACATCGCGTTCCGTGCTGCCTCCACACATTAACATAACAAGCCAGCAAGCTTATCAGGTCGCACAGCAGTACATTCACAACAGCAGTGTCGCTCCCAACGCCATGGGTTTGTCTATTGATACCGTCTGTGCCGCTGGCAGCGATGCATCTAGGGTGCAGGGCTCTGCAGTCATGCCCATCTTCCAGTCTGCCACCTTCGTTACCACGGGTGCGCAGCAGCAGCACGCTACAGCGAAGGGTGTCACCACCAGGGCTTGCTGACAGGGCATCACCTGTACTTGCAGGGGAGGAGGCAGGGTATGATGCGGTGAGCGCAGACCATGATATATGAGTCCATGCTATATGACACCATGAAGTGCTTTCACACGGTCTGGAATGTGTGCTTCCGCCTGCATGTCCTGGTTACATGGCAACTGCCACACTGCCAAGCCATCTGCCATGCATGGCCGTGCATCATGTGCACCCCTGTTTGATGTTGCCGCAGGTGCGTTACACCCGCTGCAACAACAACCCCTCTCAAGTGGTGCTAGGAGAGAAGATAGCTGAGCTTGAGGGTGAGGGTTGGTCAGCAGCAGGCAGGCACCGAAGATGGGCAGGGCATGCGTGCGTCTGAGCGTGTGTGGGAGGCATGGGCTGTGTCGTTTCATACTGTTTATGCTGGGCGGCAACCTGGCATCTGTATGCGCCACTGCAGCATCCATGCAGCTTGCCCGCAGGCCTGTGTGCTGGACAGCAACTGGCGCCCAGCAGTCCTGTCAAAGCCACAAGTGCTGCTTTCAATGTTTGCAGCTGAGGTTCAGCACAAATGTGTACAGCTTGTTCTGGTGAGTGTGTGTGTTTCTCTATAGTGCAGGCACTGAAGCAGCCCTGCCCCTGGCCAGTGGCATGGCAGCTATTTGCAGCACCCTGCTGACGCTGCTCAAGGCAGGCGACCACATGCTCATACAGGTCAGAGCCACACAGGACCGGAAGCAGCTCCTGCGTACAGCACTTGCAACGTGTGGCAGGGCAGATCTACTGCAACAGCAGCGCTGTGTCCATGCCGCTTATGCGATACGGTGGTTCAGTCTGCTGGCCAGCACGCCGTGTGGTCACTGCCAGACATGTGCCGTGAAGTTTGCCCCAAGCAGTGACGACAGCATCGGCAGCAGGTGGTCACTGCCAGACATGTGCCGTGAAGTCTGCCCCAAGCAGTGACGACAGCATTAGCAGCAGGTTGACCAGCACCACTAGCAGCAGCTGCAGGATTGCGTACTGGCACAGCATGAGCAAGGCACACTGAACGTCCGTTCCGCTTCTAGCCAGAGTGTTGTGTGTTGTGTGACATGTTGGTTGGTGTTTGACGTGTCATGTGTTGTGCAGGGAGCTGCTTATGGTGGCACCTACGATCTAGTGCATAAGGAGTTCAAGGAGTTGGGCATTACTGCTTCCATGGTGGACATCAGCCAGCCCTGCGACACCTGGGAGCACTTGGTCACACCCAACACCAAGGTGTGTGCAGGCAGCCTCAGGTTTGATCCATCAGCGTGCCTGCTGCACGCAGACCAGGCTTTGCATGGCTGTTGCGTTTCTGTCGCTTGGCGCCAGCAGCTTTTCAAAGCTATCGGTGTACGTTACACGGCCGCGGACAGCCGACATGTCCCTCGCACGGGCCAACCCTAGCTGTCTGCCCAGGCCGCCTTTCTTGCCAGTTGACGCGTACTAGGATACCATGCAACCCCTGGCAGTCACTGGCTACGTCAACCTGTCAACCTTTCCTGCAGGTTGTATATGTTGAGGCCATCAGCAACCCGCTGATTGGGGTTCCAGACCTGCCCGGGGTGGTGGCCTTTGCCAAGAAATTTGGCCTCACCAGCGTCATCGATGCAACATTTGCCACCCCAATTTTGTTCAGGCCTGCTGCTCAGCTTGGGTTTGACTTGGTGATCCACTCGGCCACCAAGTACCTCAACGGCCACTCGGACATCATAGCAGGTGTGCAGACAGGGCATGTGGTGTGAGCCGTGCAGGTCGTGCTGGCCCATGGGCTAAGCAGGAGGAGCCAGCAACAAACTGCACACCAACACCACGCATGCATGTTGTTTGTGCTGTGCATGAGAGGTTGGCAGTGCCTCCTGCAAGGCACAAGCAGAGCAATTCCTGCAGGTCCGCACAGGCACATATGGTTGGTGCTGTGTGCTGGCCTGCCTGCCTTGCCATTTTTTACCTGCGCATGCCTTGAGCATGGAAATGCATCCTGCAGTGCTGAAATTTGTGGTAACCTTTCCGTATTTGTGTGTGCATCTTGTTGCAGGGGTTGTCGCAGGCAGCAAGGACCACATCAGGAAGGTGCGTGCCTGTCCTGCACCGTGCTGAGAGTGTGTTCACTTGTACCAGTTGCAGCATTTTTTGTTGCTGTGCTGACCTTGCCTCACCATGTTTGCTTTGCCGCCAGGCTATGGGACTGCACATCGTGTTGTGCTGACACGCTGTACATGCAAATTGTAGCCCCAGGTGAAGTGCCACTCATTGCAGGAGGCATTTGTGCTGTGCAAGCCGCTGTTCTCAACTGCCCTGATATTGTACCTGCCATGTGCATGATTGTGTTGCAGATCTGCAGCAAGGCCAACCACTATGGGGGCAGCATGGACCCTCATGCAGGTATGACAACAACCACCTGCCTGGCTGACTGTCATTGATTGTGCTGACCGGCTCATGATGCCAGCCTGGCATATACTTATGGCGCTGTTTATGCTGAAAGTTCTCCTGCTGCATCCAATACACTGGCGCCATGTATATGCAGGCAGGATCAGAACCCCATCCAACTTCTTTTCTGGACAGCCTCCGCTTATGGAAGCTTGCGCATGGGCATGTTCCCAAGTGCTTCTGCTGTGCTGGATGCTGCTGCAGCTTTCCTGCTTCAGCGCGGCATCAAGACGTTAACTCTGCGGGTTGAGCGGCAGTCAGCCAATGCCTTAGCACTGGCAACTGCCTTGGAAAAGCATCCGTTGGTGAGTACAGGATGCACGGCATACGATCGAAAGTTTGTGGCCAGCGCTGCCTGCTTGACAGCCGCTTCCCACGTCAGGCAGCACTCCATGGCGCGCACCGTACAGATGGCGCGCACCGTACAGCGGCATCGTGCGTATGAGAACCTGTGCAGGGGCAAACTAGTAGTAGCGTGTACTGGGCACTACGAAGGCTGAATTGGACAGAAAGTGCAGGGCGTTATGTCAGCTGGAAGTTTGACTGACACTGGGGTGGAGCAGAGCAGGGTCAGCACCATGGTTGCTTGGGGCTTAAGGTGGGATCCTGTAGTGCCTGAAGTGGAAGGTCATGTACTGTCAACGTGAAACACGTGTCATCAAAAGGACTCAGGCCGGGTACCTTGTGTTGGGTCACTCACACTCACTGTCTGCTGGCTGTTGCAGGTACGGAGTGTTTACTATCCTGGGCTGCCCAGCCACCCCCGCAACAGACTGGTGCAGGAGCTGTTCAGCGGCCGCGGCTTTGGCGGCATGCTGGCCTTTGAGGTAGAGGACGGGGCAGCAGCAGATGCTGTGCTACAGGTGAGGCCCAGTAGCGGCTGCTGCTGTGACCAATGCTGTATGTGAACCACGCGCATCATCCAGCCTCGTGAGGATCATTTGGACTGCTTCCAGTAACACTCAGTCCTTTGGCACCGTGCGCATGCTGTGTCTCTGTGATGCCGCACACCCCAACCACTCCTGCTGCTGAGCTGTAACCCGTGCCTGCTTGCTGCTGCGCTTCCACGCAGCATGTTGAGATACCTCTGGTGGCGCCCTCCCTGGGAGGCGTGGAGACCCTGGCAACCCGGCCCGTGCTCACCACGCATGTAGGGCTCAGCCCCGAGGAGAGGAAGGCGATAGGCATTCATGACGGCCTCATACGGGTGTCAGTTGGCATCGAGGGGACTGATGACCTAGTGCAGGACTTCCTGTCTGCCCTTGATGTGGTTGCAGCAGGAACAGCAGCTGAAAGAAGCAGCTGCAAGTAATTGCAGACAGGCTGCTGGTTGATAGTTGTGGTATGTGTTGTAGCACGCTCGTGGGCATGGGCCCACTGCTGCAGTTTGGTCACACATGCTCCTGGCATCACGGTTGACAACTGAACAGCCCCTGTGTCAGAAGGTCACTGATCAAAGCAGTTGTGGCCCCTTCTGGTACGTACAAAATGGCCGTTCCAGATGAAAGCATGTCTTTTGGCTGTGACTTTTGCTGCAGCGAGTGCATGGTTGATAAAGCAGAGTGCACCGCTCCAGTGGAGTTGGTTGTTGTTCACAAGGCAACTTGCAAGGCAGGGCTCCCTGCATGGGCAGGCCAAACACAGTCTGTTTCGTGTAGGTATTCGGATCAGGGTTCAGCCGGCCCTTGCAGGACAATTTCAGGCTGGTTGTGACTCACAACGTCAGACGGGCAAGCAGCTGGACAGCAGCGCTTGTGTTGCACCATGGTGCTGGCCAGCACCTGCCCATGGAATGGCGCTGTTTGGCTTGGCACCACGGCGGGCACCATGGCATGCTTTCAGATTTGGTGCAAGAATCCCTTGACAGGCCCACGCAACCCAACATGAGTGCATGAGGCATGGCCAGCACGCAGTCCACTTGCCAATGTTGGATACTTCATTGAAGATACACCCAATCATTCCAACATATGAGACATGTAGCCAAACACGTGTTTGCTGAGCCGTGTCTACAGTGGCAATATGCTGCACGGTTCAGCAGAGGGTTAGGCAGGCTACCCAACAAACCCTGCAGGCCAGGGTGACCCCAGGGTCGGCCCCAGCCTGCAGGCCCTTCCGCAGGACGGGTTCCAAAGCTGGTGTGTTGTGAAAATAGGCGCCGAGTGAATGGTACACCTGTATACAGTTGATGCTTTCTGCAGAGCAAACCTGGACAAGCTGTTTCAGGGCCTGCCTGTCGGTGTCAAGCACCATGGTGACCAGGCATCACCAAGCAGCAATGCTGAGCAGCAGCCGGATGGTGCCGCTCCTGTCACCCACACGGCTGTCAGTAGTTCCGTTGTCAGTATTTCAGATTAATTAGTTACAGTACACGACCCCTGGTGCTGAAAGGCAGTCAGACGGACTCGGGTTTATCCAAACGCCGTGTGACAGCTGCATCGAGTCAGCAGATAAAGAGCTGCTCAACCGACGCTATCCTACCTCTTCACAGACATTATTCTGTATCCATTCACCTACACCATGCGCACACGCAGCGGGAACGAGTTCGGCGAGGTGCCAAAGCAGCAGAAGCCACCACAGCAACAGGCACAGCAGCAGGCTCCTCATCCAGAGCAGGCCACGTCACTGTTTGACCTGCCTCCTCGCGTGGTCTTCATCATCCTCATGTTCCTCAAGATCCCCGACCTGTGTAACGTAGCACAGGCTTGCAGCAGCCTGCAACTGGCCAGTGGCAGTGCAGTTGCTGCTGTGCTTCAGTTGAACGGTCTCACAGCACGCAACCTGACTTGCAAGAAAGTGGACAGCTTGAAGATCTTCCTGGTCAAGTACGCCAACCATGTCAAGTCCTTGACCCTGATTGGCTTGTCACAGAGGTTGCAGGTGTACATCGATGCAGATATGCTGGCAGGCCTTCCCAACCTGCGCTGTCTGTCCCTCAGCACACTGTACTTCGACCTGAGCCGGGACAACCTGGGCAGCACGGCCTGGGGCCTGACCCGATTGGTGATCGAGGAGTGCACGTTGGAGAGCAGTGAGCCAGAGGAAAGCTTCAAGGCCATGCCCCACCTCAGCCACCTAAGCATCGATGGGCTGTACGCGAGCAGAAATTCCTGCATGTCCTTCCCAGGAGAGGTGCTTCCTGCCCTCCCATCACTCACCTTTCTTGAGCTGGCAGGGGGCGTGCTGACAGACTCCTATGCCGTGCAGAACCTGCACGTGCTGTCCAACCTCCGGGAGCTGCGCTTGAGCAGCAGTGGCAACACAGGAGACGACATGCCCATCACCACCAGTGACATGTCAAGCCTGCAGGGCCTCACTTGCCTGCGACTCAAGTGGCAGGACTGGTACAAGCCCGTTGGCCCACAGCTTGAGGTCGGCTTCCTGCCCTGTCTCGACCAGCTGAGGGAGGTGGTCATCGAAGGTGCTCGAATCAAAGAGCCAGCAAAAGTGGCACAGCTGCGGTCAGCAGTGCGAGGGCTGCCGAAGCTGAAGCACCTTTCCCTGCAGGACAGTCTGCACTGCTAAGCACCTTCCGCAGAAGACTACCTTGCGGTCGCAGCAAGTCGCCTGCTACAGCACCTGGACCTCAGGGGCTGCAACATCCCTACAGAGCATGGCCACACCTGCTGGCTGCAGGCACGCAGCTTCAATGGCTGCTGCGGGAGGACAAGTAGTCCAGGGTCACCACCTCCTGAGACGCCAACACCAGCACCGTGGCCAACGATACTGCCAGGCATACATCGTCTGGTTGAATCTGCCCTGTGATCTGGTTGTTGCGTGTGCATGGCCTTGCCCCTGCTGCAGAGGTGCTTGCTGTCGTGCAACGTCTTTCAGCTTTGGAGAGGGGTTGTCCTTTGCATAGATAGTGAGGAGGCAGTGACAGTGCTGCCAGCATGTGGCACATGGGACCTGGGGCATCTTGTGAGTGCCCCTTGCACTGTGACTGGGGTGACACGGCCACAGCCGAGTGGCTCTGCGCACATGCACTGACGGACTTTAACGGCATCTGGGACCAGCAAAGCATACCTTTTGCGTCGGTTCTTCTAATGGCTGCCACGCCTGCGAGTGCAGTATCTTGCTGCCTTGCAGTTTGTGTCACCTCAGGCTCGTGGCTGACCTGTGTTTCACTGTGACGCTTGCGGACCTTGGACTTGGTCAAACATCAGGTTGCATTATTGTGATAAGGGTGTTGTGCATGTCGCTCAGTGCTTGCATGGGATCAGCATTTTTTGTGAACTCAAACCTATCAACACCTTGCTGCTGAGCGGATGTGGCTGTATGCGCTGGTCAAAGTGTGATGCCTCAAGGCCTCATGCCCATGGGCTATGGGGCATTGGGTGCACCTTGCAAGTGTCGTGTGGATGCTGCAGCTGGCAGGCACGTTGGTGGTGACTTTGGGCACAATTATGGAAGCTTTGTTCCTTGGCAGTGCAGGCAGGCAGGCCTCAACAACTGTAGCTTTTTGGCAGTCAAGGGTGGCCAGGTTGCATGCACAGCAGCAGGAATCCTTCGCCTTGCTGGTAGAGGCACGGGTCCTGCTAATTGTCAACTCAGCTAAGCATGCTTGTACATGCTGCATATTGTGGCACAGGGTGGGTCTGCGCAACTGAGATGAGTCGGCTGCTGTGTGCTGTGGCATGATGTTGCTAAGGTCGTCACAGAGCCCTGCACGCCACTGCCGTTGTAGCAGGCGTAACTCAGGTTGCTGCACTGCTTGCTGTTAAGGGAACACGGAGCTCGGCTGCCGGGACCTTTTGAGACGCAAGGTGCATACTTGTAGTGTGTGTAACCTATGACATGTATGGCACTTACTCTGGACTTGTTACACTGTGCTGTCATCAACTCCAAAAGGTCTCTCATGCGGGAGGACTGGCATGTCACCCAGGTACTGCTGCATAGACACCCTTTATGCTAGTGCCAGGATGACAAGCTGGCTGCTGAGTTTCCACACCTGTTGCTGGTGAGAGGCAGTCACCTGCCCTGCCAGCGTTTTGTGTGCACGGTGGATTCGGAAGTGGGAGGTGCCCTGTTGGAAAATCATTTGTGGCTGCAATTGTCTCTGTCTACGGCTTGGTGCCGCCGGCAGTGCCGGCTGGCATGAGCTGTTGCCGACACAGCAGACGCCGGCGGCACTAGTGGTAGACTGCCTTCTGGTAGGTTGAATGTGCCTGGGCGTGCATGGTGTTACATTGATGTGCTATCACTGCATCAGTCGGGTGTCTCAAACATGTATGTATTTTATGGTCTGGTGAACGTGAAACTTTCGGGCCAGGTGTGCATGATGCTGCTCATTGTTTAGGAGGAAGCACAACTGCAGCTGTAACAGAACATCGGTGCCACACTTGTTGATGTTCACGACCAAGTTGGGGTGTGACATCCTTGAGCGCTGTGATCCCTTGAATCAACAGTCTCCTGGCAAGGTGCCACCTAACAAACCAAAGTGTGCCGACAGCTTACATCTTGAAGCGTTGACAGCTGAGCATGCAGCACTCGTCTTCACAAGCATGCCAATTGATACGCTGCCCCCTCGAGGGGGAGCTCCCTCCTCTGTTGTTTAACAAACAAAGGCAACTTACAAAAGCAGCACCCAATGCTCATGACCCTCGTTACACGATACATCATGCACTTCCTCACAGGGTACCTGAA
Organism: Desmodesmus armatus; assembly: GCA_007449985.2. Classification (NCBI taxonomy): domain Eukaryota; kingdom Viridiplantae; phylum Chlorophyta; class Chlorophyceae; order Sphaeropleales; family Scenedesmaceae; genus Desmodesmus; species Desmodesmus armatus. The sequence continues at coordinate 128,115 of VIIQ02000127.1, read as the reverse complement.
GTGAGGGCCAACAACAACAACGACATCACAAGCAAACAAACAAACCGCCGTGACAGCGAGTCATGTTATGCAACATGCCACATATGGCAGTGTACATAATCCATATTCCAATGGAAACGGACCTGGTCCCAGACAGTCAACAACGACACAGGATAAACAGAGTTGCGCGTGCAACATGACCACACAGGGCCTGAATGGCAGGTGCACAGGGGTGTGCAGCAAGCCTTGCCTGCGCTAGCTGTGCCGGAGGATGCCATACCAAGGTGGCAGGGTGAACATCTTGCAGGGTTCAGGGCTGCTTGAAGGCTTCACTTGATGCGCACAACCACAACACTCAAAACCGCACTGCCGATGCTATCGCAGAACCCCGCACAATGGCGTCACGCTGTGCTGTGCTGTGCTCACAACCCATGGTCTGGCCAAACACACCACACAAGCATAGCAATGGGCAAAATGAGCCCTGCCTCGTCTGAATCTACCAGGGACAGTAAGTACGTGCACCATGTGCAAAATATCACCACAGCGGCTCTACAAACACTTACAGATTGCCGATGTTGCCTGCAGTGCACTGGGCCAGCCGGACTGACACAAGCAAGTACATGCCTCACAAGCCATGCATGAATCAAACCCCACAGGAGCCTGCAGGGCTTCATGAATCCCTGGAGCAGCACCAATTGGTTGCAACACAGGCTGAACGTCATATTAATTCTGCAAACACAAACGACCCATGCAACTGCGCTTGCAACACTGTGCAATGCAGCATCTGGCTGGGCCTGCCACAACTCAGCGGCTGTGCCATCTGGGCGCAAGCTGCACCATCTCCCGACTCCGTACATTAGTGCTGTCGCTCTTGAACAACATCTGTCTGCTGCCAGAGCAGACTAAACTTTAGCTGAGCGGCTCAGCTGACCAGGGGGCACTGCCTCCCCTGACTGCCTATGCTTCTTTGCATCACCCTTGCAGCAACCACAGCCCTTCAATGGACCAGGAACTCGATAAGGACGGCAGTGTGGCAAGTGGCAATGGCAAAAAAAAGATTGACCCTGCGGCAGTCGTTGCATGATTTGTGGTGTATCTTGTGTATTTTCTGTGCCTGATGTGTGCATCTTGTGTATTTGTATGTCGGGGAGATGCTTACATTGATGCGCAGTAGTTGGTAACCTAAACCCTAAACCCCAATTATGAAAACAGCAGCTTTGACAGAAACCCTTACACTGCAGGCTTAGAACTGCATGCTGCAAAGTTTCCTTCTGATCCTGAATGCTGCATCGGGGCTAAGCACAGCCAGTCCCTGGTACTGTCGAGTCCGTTTTGCTACATTCCTGCTTTGCGGCTCTATATATTAGTTATGTCACTGCATCAAACAGCCCCCCTATGATGACTGATATGTGCAGTATGTCTTCAGACATATGGGATGTTCCTCCTTGCAACACCACAACTGCATCCAAACAAAGAAAGGGGCTGTTTTGAATTTATTTTTCTCCGCACCGCCGGGCTCATTGGCAGCCCCACCAACAGGACACACTGCTACTACAAGTGCCACAGCTGGTCACACCCAGTTGAGGTTGGTTTGCAGCCTTGGAAGCACACACGGCTCCACAAGGCCAACGATCCCTGACCTTTGATGGCCAAAAGTGTATGGGGATCTTTCTCTCTTTCTTTCAGTATCTGTTCTGCCAAACTTCCATGCCCATCAAACACCGACGTGCCAACTGCAGTCAAGTGACAAGAGCTAATTGTCGCCAAGTGACTAAGCAGCCTGCCCTGTAACACTCGCCGCCTTAGCCCAGGTGACGTGACGTCCCAGACCCACTGAGTGACTCTTGAAGCCTTGCAAGGCTTGCTTACAAAGCCACTCAGACACTCTGAACTTCAGGTTGGCAGCTGCAGCCGCAAGTGAAGTCACACATTGGGCTGCTGTGTGGTCCACCAATGGCCTTGCACCCCGGCCAACCCAATCGCTCAGGTTGAGGAGATGCAAGCTTTGCAACTTTGGCTGCAAGCCGACGTCGGCCGACGACACAATGCGCACAGCACGCACCAACATGGTGTGGTCTGAAACCAGCGGAGCCAAGCGCCGCCGTGACGCTGCGGTACTACCGGTACTACGGTCTGAGACACACAACAACAAGAAACAGATGTTCCATGGCCCGAGACATGCCCTTTGAGGGTACACCTGAGGTGCAGTCGACAGGGGCAGGGGCCCTGGAACCCCAGCCACCATTATCCAACCATCCTTCCGCAGCAGATGTGTTTTGTAAAGAACGTGGGAGAACGTGCACCACAGACTTGCAGATTGTATTGCCCTGCTGGTACAAGCAGTCACACCAAAGTACACTATAGCCTGCTAAGTATACTACAACCTCCAAACACTTGGTCGCCACTGTGCCCTGTCTAGCTCAAGGCGCACACAGCCTCTCTGGCCAAGAAATACACAAGCAGTGCACACACATGCCGCTGTCACCCCCCAGCAGATGCTGGGTCAGAAAAACGCTTGCTGAGTCAGCACAACTGGTTGCCGTACTGCTGTACTACAGTATTGCCTTGCATGGGTGCTTGACGGTTGACACAAGGAATGCGCAGAGCACTGCTGGTGTCTTTTGAGTGGCACCCAACTGCGCCAAACGACGTTGCACACACAAATGCCCATGTCTGTGCTCTGTGCAGGGCGCACAGCACGCGCAACTGGCGCTCATCAAAGCAGAGCGCTGCTGCAACCCCCTAGCAGATGCTGGATCACAGGGTTGCCTGCTGACTCGGCACCCGGCTGATTGCCACAATGTTGGGTTGCCTTGCATGGGTGCTTAAAGGTGAACACAAGGAAAGCACAGTGCACCCAAATTCACCATACCACTACACACCCAAAACCTGCTGTTTGTGCTCAGCACTGGCATGCAGGGTGTACAGCGCACACAATCAGCATGAGTCAAACTGGACTCCTGCCATGCACATTGATGCGATTTCTCAAACCAAACCGACAATGTTGCCCAACTCCCGGGCTCTGCAGGCATCAGCAGCAGCCTCAACCTGCATTTGCTTTAGCTTTGCCTTACACATGCCCTGCTGCTGCCCCAGCAGCTGCTGCAGCTGCTGCTGCGAGTGCCTTGCACACAGGCTTGTGCTGAGGCCATGCTGCAGTATGGCACGCCTTGCTGCAGAAGCGAGCGGTGTTGCACCCAGAAACACGTGGTGCCGCGCCTGCCCACCAGCTGCGCCTCCGAAGGGCCCGTCATGCTGCTGCAGGCTGTGTTGTTGCAGGTGGTGCGGACAGCAAAAGAGGTCAGCACCTTGCCTGCTGCCTGCAGCTGCTCTTGCATGTCATCCAGTGCTGCTAGCGCTGTAGTGTTGCTTGGGCTGGACAGTGCTGCAGCTGTGATATGGTCCATGCTAGCCAGGAGGGCCTGTGCTGCCGCTGCCAGCCTCTCCTGCACCTCATGTGGCTTGTAACCCAGAGCGCTCAACCGCTGTGCTGCCGCTGCTGCCAGCCACTGTGCCACAGCTGCCAGGCTGGACTGCAGCTGCTGCAGGGGCCTCAGGCTGCTGTTGACGCTGGCAGGTGGATCATGTAACTGCAGACCGATGCGCACAGGATGTGCCAGCACAGAAGCAGCGTAGCAGCAGCGCCCCAGCAGCACCAGCCACGGCAACACTGCTGTGCGTGACCTGCTGCCAGCAGTGCTGCCACTGGCACCACTGCCCACTGCAACCTGCACCATGGAAGTAACTGCCGCTATTACTGCTGTGCTGACTTTCAGCTTGTCTGCAGTGGTGATGGCTGCTGCCGTTGCGGTGCTGTTGCTGCACAGCTTGAGCATGCTGCTGAGCAGGCCCAACAGCTGCAGAGAATCGGGGATTTTCAGATCCCCAGCAGCAGCGACAGGTGCAGCCAAGGGACCCCTGCTGACTGACATGGAGGTGGCAGTGTGATCTACCCGCCCACTCAGCAGCCAGGCAAGGGATCCTAGCATGCTGCTGGAGGTTGCTGCCGCTGCTGCAAGGCGCACACATTTCTGCAGCAGCTCGCAGCACTCCCCAGATGAGACAGGCAGCTGCCAAGCTGCGCCCTGCCCAGGCTGCTGGCTGTGAGTGACAGCAGGCGACAGAAACGCAGCATCGCCCACTGCACGCGCCAGCGCTGTTGCGATGTGCTGGCTTGACTGCAGGAGCTTACTGCCGGTAGTGCTGCTGCCACTGCTGGTTCCTGCGCTTGCTGACAAGCCCTGGTACTGGTCGAGCAGCTTCTCCAGCACAGCAGCACTCAGTTGCACCACTGCCTGGTTGGCAGACTCCAGTTCTGAGCTGTCATCTGCTGCTTGCTGCTGCAGCTGCTGCTGCAGCTGTGGCTCAAGCTGCTGCAGCTGCTGCTGCAGCTGTGGCTCAAGCTTGCACGCATGAGCGATCAGCTTTGACACAACCAAGCAGTTGTCCACTGCTGACATGCTGTTGCAGGGTGTGCTCAGCAGCCACTGCAGGTTGGCAGCTGACATGGGCAGGGACAGGGCTGCTGCCTGGGGTGTGCGTATGCCGTTGCTGTGCTCCTACTGCAGCAGTTCGGCATACAGCAGCAGCAGCTTCTGAGCATCCTCGTACAGCCAGCCCCATGAGCGTGCCCCATGCTTCCTCTCGTGGTGTGTCTTGATATCTGCTGCCACCATAGCCCCACCTGCGCATTGCATCCCAGCTGCTCCAACATGCTGCTGTATGCTGCTGGCACGGAGGGAGCAAGTAAGGTGGATTGCCACTGCACAGCATGCTTCCCTGAGACATTGCCAGCAGCGGCCGGCTGGCGACTGCTGCTGCTGGCTGCAGCCCGCCCCCTGCTGCTGTTGCGGCTGGTGCCGCTGCTGCTGCTGCTGGTGGTGGTGGTAGCGGCAGTGGCAGTGGCTGTCACTTGCTGCATGCGCAGGAAGTGCACCAGCATCAGCACCACAGCTTCCACACAGACCCACTGTTGTGTGGCCTGAGCCCCAGCCACTGCAATAGCTGGATCCTTCAGGTCAACACCGCTTCCGGTTTGAGCCTGCATATTCCCAGGCAGCTTGCCAGGCAGGCACTTCTTCACCAACACCTCAGCAGCCATGCCAGCTGCACTGCCCTCTATGCGAGCAAAGTGCAGCCACTCCTCCATCCACCACTGAGGCCCTTTTAGGACTGCAGCCTTGCTGACGTACTGCAGGCTGCTGAGGCCGAGCTGCAGGGCAGGTACCACGCACTGCAACCCTGCTGCATCAGTTGTGAGTAATGGCTGCCTGCTGTCGAGCTGCAGGTGCTGCAAGTGCCCCAGCAGCTCAAACAGGTGGCTGTAATGCATTGAGAGCATGGGTGGGAGCTCTGGTGGGGTCTCTGGCTTCAAGCCTGCTAAGAAGCTGAGGAGATCTGCCTGGTTGCGGGCCAGCAGGCCAGGCAGCTGCTGCAGCAGGCCAGACCGCTCAATCTGAGCCCACAGCCTGGCCCTCAGCCCACTGATACTGCTGCTGCTGCCTGCTCCAGGTGCTGGCAGATCTGTGAAAGCGCACTTCAACAGCAATGCTGCAGCGTACTGTCCTGCTGTCGTCGCAACGTTGACGTGTGCGGTCATCAAGTCGCAGCAAGTAACAAGCACCTGATACCTGCAGTGTGGCGCAGTGGACATCAGTAGACACATGTCGCCAGGTGAGTGACATGGCTTGGATGCGTACCGTAAATCCTTGCTAGCATTGCGCTGATAAGGTGCATTATGGACCCAACAAGCATGCAGGTGCAGCACAGCAACACAATGGGATCTGGCCGTGCTGGTTTCTGGTTGTTATTCAAGAACCTTGCAAGCAATGCACTCAGTTGCCGCAGTCCCCATGCCCTGCTCAGTGAAGGGACAGTGAGATATGCACACGCCACAAAGCTTCATGGGTGTCCCTGGCTTGTACAGTGCAATAGCACCACTAGGCGACACATAGCGCCAACGACGCATGGCATCATGTCCTGTTCTTAAGGAGCCTACTACATACAGCATGTGCATGCAAGCCGCGTCAGTTGCTACACAACCAGTCCTCTGAAACGCCAAAGGCAACAGCACCCACAAAACCCAAGCTGTGCAACACCTGCAGCAGGTAGCGTCATGATGGCTGGTGCAGGATCAAAGCAACCATGGTCCTGCATTGTCTGATGAGCTGAGCTCAGCTTGCAGTGGCAGCTCTGCTGCTCACCTGCTCCTGCAGCATGTCCATCCACGTGGTGGAAGGAGCTCCAAGCTTCATCTTGTTGGCGCAAAAGTCCCTGCAACACCTTGCGAGCCTGGCTAGGGCTGAGCATTGTGTCAGTGTCCTGCAGAAGATTTGAAAGAAGTTTAGCGGTGATCCACTGTTTGAAAGGTCATAAGCAGCATGCTTGAGTGCACCAGACCCATACCGTACTGTTGCGAAAAGTCAGGTGCAGCAGCATCAGAATGCACCCTTGAACCCACCTTGCACCGCGGAATTCAACACTCCAGCACTCAAAGAAACACTATCACAACCTCTGGAAGCAGAACTGAAAGCGCTTTGGCACGAATGGTGGCTATCAAAAGCTGACAAGAGGTGTGTCGCCAGACAAGCGTAGAATACTCACGCTTCCTTTGCTAAGAACACTTTTCAGAATTTGTAAAACGATTCTCTGCAGACTTTGGCTTACCTTCTCACCCGTAGCCGGATGATCTCAACCGCTAGTCAAAATTGACGCACTACCGCTGTGCTGCGCTCCACCCTCGGGCTCGGCAAATCCACCGCACACAAAGTTTTTTTCTACAGGAAGCTTCAAGGTCTAGCGCACCGGCAAGATCATGCCCGCGGAGCAGCAGCAGTACTGCTGCCACTGGTGGCAGCAGTTTTAAACTGCCGAGCAATGTGCAGTCTGTGTCAACGAAGTGTGTTTTAACCATCACCCGTGGGAATGTGCAAACTACTTTTGTGTATAATTTAGCTGGGCGTGACAGATGCAGGCTAGGTTCAGCCACCTTCAATGCATGGGTGGCCTAGCCGGCCGGCATTGAAAGCCTTGAGCAGGGGCAGCCGCCCTGAACATGTTGTTCAGCAGCTGAGGCTAAGATCTTTTAAAGGTATACGCACTGGAGATTTTGGCAGTCGAAGGGGTTCAATTACCTTGAACCCTGAGTTGTTGCTGAAAGCACAGCAAAGCTTTAGGGTGCCAGTCTGTTGTGGCAATTTGTGCTGGGCGCAGGAGCCAAAAGGTGCCGTCAAAGCAAATCATGCATCGAACGGCTCTTGGTCCAAGATGAGCTCAATGCACAGTTACCACTTAACACAACTGGGCCATCAGCCGGTCACTGCAATTTGAAACATCACACAAAGTACAGTTTTCATTCACTGAAGTACACAACCTCACGACAACCGCACAACATGATAATGAGACATGCCCGAGTTGCAAGCAACAGGGGCCCGATGGGCGGTGATGCCTGGCACCAAGCCTTAGAGAATTTGCTATCACTGGCAGCTGCTCAGGTGCAGATGAGCTCAACACTGGGCTATACAGACATGGCAAAACCTTGCTGCAAACCATGCTGCAAGCTTTGAAAGTACTCAGAATACACTACATACACTGCAGCAACTTGTTGAGTGGCAGGTACATACAAAATTCACCATTGTACGTTCCCAGCAAACGTGTTCCAGCATAGAAAGCACACCCGGCAAGCCAGCGCACAGGGTGCGCATCTGCACCCTTGGATGGACTGCATGCCGCATGTGTTTGCTACTGCCGCAGGCTTCGGCGACAGGCTCAGTCTGATGCCCTGCTGTTGTTTCAGCTGTCAGCCTCGTCACCAACCCTTCTGCTGGCCCAGATGCTGCCGCTGCTGCTGCCTTCAGCGCCTTGCACACAGGATTGTGCTGGCACCATGCCGCAAGAACTTGTTGAAGGCACTCTTGCAACAACATGCAAAATCCCCAACGCACACGTCGTGCCTGAAACCGTTCCAACAAAAATCATGCTATGGTTACCTGGCAAGGTCCCGCCGTGACAGCGGCTGTCAAAGTGCAGCAACCCCCACAACAGAGAGATCCAGACCCAACGGCAAGATGCAGCGGAGTTTGTGAAACATCTAGGTGCTGACTTTGCAGCAGGAAGCCTTCGTATCTCGATCAGCACAAAAATCCTCACAGCTGAGCACAACAGCCACGCGCTCATTTCTGTAGCGTGCCGCAAAAGTTCTGAGTGAACACAATTATCCGCCCCTGAATCTGCCCCTGATGGCTCATGCTGCGTTGCCCTCTTAGAGGCGAGGGTGCACAGTTGGCGATAGCAAACCACTCATGCTGAGAAGCCTCTGGCTCTTCTGCAAAAGATGAACACCGCATCTGCAGGATTGCAAAAGATGAACACCGCATCTGCAGGATTGCATCACCCTATGCTGCAGCAACTGCCGCTACTGCCCACAACTTGACAGTGCATCCTGCAGCAGCCAAGCAGCCCTGACCACCCTATAGCTGCCAGCACTGCCAACTCCCTGTGCTATCAACCCCACAACCTGCAGTGGCAATGCGCCATGCAGTGCACTCAGCAGGGTGCTTGTCAATGACCTGCCAATGCTCCTGTGCCTGGTGTCGCTGTACAGTGACCACATGTGGGTACCACCACCACAATTGAGCAGCATTGCCCAAGCTGCTGATGTCTCATCCAACACCTCTGGCTGCTGGTGAGTATCGATCCAGTAGCAACTCTGCACCACTGCCACAGACCCCACAATTGTGCACAAACCATGCTGAATGCAGCTGCAGCACACATATAACAGCAACAATAACAGTAACAGTATATAGACAATCGCACACAAGTGAAACACCAGACATGCCCCCCAACCCCAGCAGCAAAGCTGCATGAATCCAACCAGCCAGGCTGTTTGTGGCCCAGCCACAACTACCTTCACAACCCTTGTAACACAGCCGTCCCTGATCAAGGCTCGTTACTACAAAGCAAGTCTCTCCTGGCATCTCACACGCATGACACATGCCATAGAATAATCCCCACCCCAAATCATGCCACAGCATGCTTTTGCTCTAGCTGTTACTGTTACTGTTACTGTTGCTGTTACTGTTACATGGTTCAGGCTGAGCCTGAACACCCCGTAGGGAGCCAACGAGGTTTATGGGGTATCGGCATCATAGAACGCATCTGAATAGACATCGTAGAACTCATCTGAGAATGCACTGACGAACATATCGGAAGCATCAGGGGCCAACCCATCCTCATCGACACCCAAGAGGGTATCAGCTTCCTCAGCTGACAGCCCGTCGGCAAACAGGACCTCCAACGGAGGGTTGGTCCACCGGCGTTGGCCACACTCACGCAGAAAAGCACCAACACGACGGGCAGGCTGTTACAAAGTTGCTGCATGCGTCTGGGAAATGAAGTGACTTTTGGCAGGCTAGCAGCATCATGCTGTCACAGTGGCGTGAGCAGTGCCTGCACACCCAGCTGCACCACACCGTATCATGCCCAAACGGGGAAAAAGTAGTTTACCATGCCTGTGCTGTGCACAAACCAAAAACCGCTCCTGTAGAGAGCTTGGTGCCGGTCCAACACCATGACTATCAAACCGTTGGAGGGGTTGCTTCAGCAAGTTCTTCAGTATGGCATCCCTGATGTGCCCAATTAAGCTGCAGACCCTTCCAACCCACCGGCTGCCGCTGCTGCTGGCCGTGCTGCCGCCAGCGCGCTGCACACAGCCTTGTGCTGGGCCCATGCTGCTCGCTGGCAGGCCCTGCTGCAGTAGCGAGCTGTCTTGCAGGCACCACACCTGGTGCTGCCCCCTGCACCAGTTCAAACTCTGAGGGGCCAGAGACATTGACGCATGCCGGGTTGTTGCAGGCCTGGCCCATTGCAAAGGAGGCTAGCACACTGGCAGCTGCCTGCAGCTGCTGCTTCGTGTCACTCAGGACTGCTGGTGCTGCACTGCTCTCGTTCATGTCCTCTGCAGCTTGCAGGGTTTCGCCGCAGGTGAGGAGAGCCTGTGCTGCATGCACAAGCTTCTGCCACAGGGCCTGTGGCTGATAGCCCAGAGTGGTCAGCTGCTGCACAGTGTCTGCTGCCTTCAGCCACTGCCCCACCCCTACTATGCTCATAAGCAGCTGCTGCAGGTTGGCAATGGTGACTATTCTGCAAGGTAGCCCAAGGACCCCCAGAGCAGCCTGCCAGTGCACCAGAGCAGCAGATGCAGCACAGCAGTGCCCCAGCAGCACCAGCCATGGCAGCAGTGCTGTGCAGGCACTGCTGCTGGTAGTGCTGCCGGCAGGGTGAGTGCCAAATGCACCACTGCCCTGCGCACTGTCTACCATCTTGCAAACGGCCACTATCATTTCCACGCTGATGGGCGCACCGCGACTGGACTCCAGTGCCAGGCTGGCAGCTGTCAGCTGCTGAGTAGGCATTGCTGCCATTTTTTTTTTTATGAATGAAGGTGTTACACGGGTTTCTCAAGCAACTACGTTGCAACTGAACCCAGCCACGGATGGACACAACCAGCACGGAAGGGGGCCGTTCGGACAAACCCCACCATCAAAAGCTTGTCACGCACACTCAGTGTGCTTCCAGATTGCGAACACAGAGATATAATACACTGGAAGGACTGAATGGCGCCAACGGCACTGCTTCTCGCACCTGCAGGGTTGCGACAAGAAAGGGCGGACGGAACAGAAAACAGCGAACACACAGCTGCGAGCCACAAAACACTCCCACATGTTGCAGTGGGCGCACGTGGGGGCAACTTCACCGACACCACCAGTCGCTGCACTGTTCACAAGCCAGCAGGATAGAAGTCACACAGCACGCCGCACGCCGCACGCCGCACCAGCACCAAGCACCTAGCTCCTCTGCCTATACCTTCCTTATTGATGGGGTGGTGGGAGCCTTGGGGTGCCTGCTCAGCTTCCACCAGCCTGTGGCCTGTTGTGTGTGTGTTGCAGAGGTGAAATTGCCACTTGCTTTCAGGGGTGCTGGCTGCCAGGTTGGCCTTCTCTGTGCTGAAGCTGCACATGGCTTTGGGGGACAGGGGGATGGGCTGGGGGTGAGGCATACATGCAGCTGGTGGGGCTATCTGCAGCATCCATTCTTGTGGCTGCAGCCTGGACTGAAGGGTGTGGGGGTCAAAATCACCTTGCAATTTCAGGCACTTTTTGAGGGGGTCACCCCCAGGGTTGCACTTGCATGCATTGATGGTTGCAGTGATTGGCAGAGCCTGTCATGCAACTGCTCTGGTAGTGCACCTCTTCAGCTGTGTGGTGGTGGGTACTGATGACAAAGCTGATGTTCTAGCTTGTGAGTGCTACTGTGTCAGTCACATTGAGCACAAACTTTTGTCCCTAGGTGTGCGCCACTGGTGGATTTTCCTCATTGGTCCCTGCAAGGTGTGCTTGCATCTGAGGTGGGGCAGCACCCTGCTGTTGGTAAATGCCTGCTGTTGTCCCTCATGGTGTGATGGGTGTGCTGGCTTCCCCCTGTGAGTGGCTGGATTGATTGCAAGCATGTTCGATTTTGGCCACTTTTTGACCATCTTGGTGGGTGACATGGGCGCACGGGGCGACTGTTTTCTTCTGCCAGTGGTAAAGCCACCAACAACCCTTGAGGCTGTCACATGTGTGCTTTTGATGCTCCCCACTGTGCTGCTTCCTATCACTCTTTGTAGCTGTGCTGCTGCTGCTTTGTGAGATACTACAAGCAAAATGCAGGTTTTAGGGGTGCACTGTGGGGGGTCAGCCAAGTTGAGGTAAAAAGCTGCGAGCTGCAACAGCAACAAAGACAAGCAGTTTTACATTCATAAATAAGACCACTGCACCTGCTACTGATTGGCACCAACAGCTTACCCACAGGGGTTGGTGGCAGCAATGGGCGGCGGCAGGGGTTTGGGGTGCCGGGGGGCTGGGTGTGGCGCACACTTGGGGACAAAAGTTTTTACGACCGACACAAATTCCCTGTCACCCCAAGACAGCAGCAGTTTCCGTTGATGTTCGGTATTTGAACGTTTCTCAGCTTTCCCATTGCACTACTGTTGTGCGTTGGCCAAGGTGGTCAGCGCGGTGTTTTGTGGTGCGTGCAGCCGGCGATCGAGACTACCCTCCCCCACCCGGTTGATGCCACGCGCGCGCCTAGCCCTAGCCGCACGCCGCACGCCGCACGCCGCACCAGCACCAAGCACCTAGCTCCTCTGCCTATACCTTCCTTATTGATGGGGTGGTGGGAGCCTTGGGGTGCCTGCTCAGCTTCCACCAGCCTGTGGCCTGTTGTGTGTGTGTTGCAGAGGTGAAATTGCCACTTGCTTTCAGGGGTGCTGGCTGCCAGGTTGGCCTTCTCTGTGCTGAAGCTGCACATGGCTTTGGGGGACAGGGGGATGGGCTGGGGGTGAGGCATACATGCAGCTGGTGGGGCTATCTGCAGCATCCATTCTTGTGGCTGCAGCCTGGACTGAAGGGTGTGGGGGTCAAAATCACCTTGCAATTTCAGGCACTTTTTGAGGGGGTCACCCCCAGGGTTGCACTTGCATGCATTGATGGTTGCAGTGATTGGCAGAGCCTGTCATGCAACTGCTCTGGTAGTGCACCTCTTCAGCTGTGTGGTGGTGGGTACTGATGACAAAGCTGATGTTCTAGCTTGTGAGTGCTACTGTGTCAGTCACATTGAGCACAAACTTTTGTCCCTAGGTGTATAGCAGGCCGAACAGCTGCTGGGCATCACGGCTGCTCATGCCTTCACTAGCAGCAGCACACGGAGGGATCGCTGCCTTCTTGCTGAGCAGCCGGAGGATGGCGCCGGTAAACTGCACACCTTGCCGCGGTGCCACTGTTGCCAGCAGGCGCACACAGTCCTGCAGGAGCTGGTAGCACTGACCATGCGTGATAGGCAGCTGCAGGACTCCCCTCGAGCCATCCTGCTGGCTGGCCGCAGCAGAAGGATCAGGCTGTGCCTCATCAGCTGCAGCTGTGACAGCTGAGTGGAAGGTACTGGCCAGCACCGCAGCGCATGCAAAGCTGGACTGAAGCAGCGTGCTGATACTGCGCAGTATGCTGCTGCGGCTGCTGCTGCTGCTGTCAGACACGTCGCCATCTAGCAGCTGCCGGAACTCACCCAGCAGCTTTCTGAGGGTATCGGCACTCAGCTTCACTGCAGTGCTGTTTGCAGGCATGTCCACGCCCCTCACCCCTGCTGCTGTCTGCTGCTCACCCACCATCATGGCATGCGCGTAGGAACGTGCCTGATCAGCACCCTCACACACACTGTGGCAGCACTGATCCAGAGCAGTCAGCCCACCAGGGGGCATGCTGGACAACCACTGGAGGCTGACAGCTGACATTGTGAGGTGCAGGGCTGCTAGCCGCGGGTGGTTAATGCCATGGTGCACCAGAGCCGGCACCAGCAGACCATACCGCTGCAACCCAAAAGCTGTGTCGTGGCAAGCAGCTAGCCATGCTGGAGAAAGATCCTCCAGCTGAGCATGCCCTGCCAAGGCACCCGCCCCACCCTCCTGACTGGTCTGTGCACTTAGCAGCCTTGCCATACACAGCCCCACCTCCCTGCTGAGATCCAGCTGCTCCAACAAGCTGCTGTATGCTGCTGGCATAGTGGTAGCAAGGGCAGCCGGAGTGCTACTGGAAGTGCTACCGGGAGCAGACTGCTGCATGCCATGCAGCTGGTGGGTGCTGGTGCCACTGCTGCTCATTCTGCTGCTGCTGCCAATGCTGCTGGCGCCTGTGTTGGCATAGTTGCTGGAGCTGCTAGTGCTGCTGCTACTGGTGGTGTCATCAGCCAGGAGCAGGTCGTGAGCCAGCAGCATCACCACAGCAATCCAGCAGGACACCTGTGTTGTCTGCTCAGCTTGCAGCACTGAGCGAGCTGCTGCCTGCTGGCCCATGCTGGCTGTGGCATCGCCAAGGAGAGACCCATCACTGCTGCTGGCAGCGCTGGCACTGCCTGACTGGCCCAAAGAAGTGTCTGACAGGGTCAATGCAGCACACTCAACGGCGTTTCCTACAACCCAACTGGCCAGCAGCCAGTCCCGCAGCTCCCCCTCTGGCTGTCCCTGTGCCAGCGCCCAACTGATGTACTATGTGCTGTTCAAGACAAGCTGTATAACTGGCACAACACACTGCTGGCCTGCTGCATGTGCTGTGAGGAAGTAGGGCTGCACCTGCAGCAAGTCCTGCACCAGAGCAAGCTGAAGCTCGGTTTGTGCAGACAGCATGAGGCGATCGTTGATCTGGCTATGATCAACGGCCAGGCGTATGTTCAACGCCAGATCCTTCAATGCATAAGGCAGCTGCTGCAGGAAGCCCGACTGCTCCATCTGCTCCCATGCTGTGGCTGTCAGGTCCCTGCTGGCACTGCTGCTGCTGCTGCTGCTGCTGCTGCTGCTGCTGCTGGGTATCAGTGGGAGCATGCTTGCGGTAGCACACGACACCACAAGTGCTGCCATCTGCCTTGCCAATATGAGCCCATCTGTGTCTTGTTGCTGCACCAACTCTGCACATGCAGCCAGGATCTGGCGTAGGTACTGCAGCATGACACAATGACATGTACAGCACACGTGTTGATCGGTGACACACACACTCTCAAAGAGATCCACGCTGGCGGTTGGTGTATGCTGAATGCAGGCTGCACAACAGCAAAGACGATGATGGCAGTCAGCACTACCTGCTGCGGCAGCAACATCTTAAGGGTGCCTGGCGTTTGAATCAAGCTGGATTGTAAAGGCTTTTGAAATGTGGTTGGCAGCTACATATACAGGTATTGAAGAGGACTGAGACACGGCTGATTGGCTTGCACTGCTGTAAGTAGGAGCGACCCGGGAACCTGGGAGGGGTTGCTTGGCAAGCTAATCAGTCTGCTCACCTGCTTCTCCAGCAGTTCCCTCCATGTTTCAATAGGAGTTGCCAGATCTTGTGTCAGTGCACGATTGCACTCAGCCAGGCAGGCTGCAGGTTGCAGCAGTACTGCTGCCACTCAGTGACTGGTGGCAGCAGTATCAAGCAAACTGCCCAGCAATGCCTGTGTGCGCATTGTCTGTTGACGCAGTGTGTATCAACGCCACCCTTGCCAATGCATTCCCTGTGAAGATTGCTCACCAACATCAGCTGGGCATAGCAGACACAGGCTAGGCCGACCTTCAATGCATGCCACGCCATGATGGGGGGCTCACTACCTTCAGCAGGTTCACCCGCCCTGAACATGTTGTTCGGCAGCCAGAATACTAGACAGCCAGAATACTGGACAGGCTGTGTCAACTTGTTTATTGCATGACAGTGTGACCATTCAAGGGCCTCAAGTACCTGCAGCTGCAACTGCTGCTGAACATGTGGCACAGGCACAGGGTCCTAGCCTGTTGAAGCCAGTTGTGATGAAAAGCCACCAAGCGCTGATAATGCATGTCACACTCAAACACTCATACCACTCTACATCAAGACTCAGACAACCACACAACATGACACGCCCCAATTGTAAGCAACAGGGACCAATGTAAATTGATGGCTGGTACCAAGCCATCAAAGGACTTGCATGATTAGCAGCTTGCATGATTAGCAGCTGACATATAATGCAAGCCAGTGCAGCGGGTGTGCATTTCACGCTGCGCAGTGCGCCAACACAGTTGCACAGACTACATGGTTGTATGCTGCTGCAGCAGGCCTCAACAACAGGCTCTAACTGCCGCATTGCAGTTGTCTCAGCTGCAAACCCCTGCTGCTGGCCCTGCTACTCTCCCAGCTGCTGCTGCCCTCAGTGCCTTTCACACAAGCTTGTGCTGGACCATGTTGCATTCTGACAGGCTATGCTGCAGTAGCAAACCGTCCAGCAGTCCGTGCACATGGTGCTGCTGCCGTCCACCAGCTGAGTGTCTGAGGAATCACCGGATGCGCTGCAGTTGGAGTTGCAGCCACGGTTGAAAGCAGGTCAGCACGCTGCCAGCTGCCTGCAGATGCTGTCGTACGACGCAGCACTCAAAATTCGAAAGCTGTAATAATTGGCACAGATGTAGCTGCAGTTGAGCAGAATCTGAAGTTTGGTTGGGAGCACAATTTGAAGTGATGTTGGGCGTGAATGAAATCGGGAGATTGAGGAAATTGGAGGAGGACAGCGCAGTGGACAGTGGGGGAAACGTTTGGCAACGGCTTTGATATTACTGACGAGCAAGAAAGCAACAACACCTGAGACCCACCGCTCCCACAGCATACCAAGCTTGCGCTACAACTTGTCACAACTTGTCACAGCGTCGCACTGTGGCCCAGATTCACAAACACCACACCGAATTGTGCGCCCCCAGCCGCAAAGCAACAGAATTTGCTCGCACGCAACCACAAGCCCCCCCTGCAGGGCAGGCAGCTGTCAGAATAATTTGGAAGCCATAACCCATACATTGACCAGCCTCGTCAAGCCTGCCATGGTGTGTTGCATTACTACTACGCATGAGGTCAATGCATCCACTGATATGAGGCCAAGTGAAGGCAAAGGGCCGGTGCTTCCAGTCCGCCTAATTATTTCTGGGAGCACACAACCAAGTCGTGTGACGACAAGGCAAGCATGTTTCTCATGCCGTCCCACGTCCCCAGGAAAGAGTACGCCACTGCATGACATTCCTGCAATCAACGCCAGAGTGTCTGTCCAGGCCCCCCTTGTAGCATGAATGTGTGATGTGAACACTCGGCGGTGGCACCACACACTCAGCTACAACTCACCACAACACGCCCCACAAACCCTCACCAGCCAGTGCTCAGCACTGAGCCCATGCGGCATTGCTCTCACCCTGGAGAGTAGACTGCTGGACCAGCACCATGACTGCGAGGGAGTGACGCAGCAAACCCCCACAACAGCTGGAGCCTGCAGCTCTGTTGCTTCTAAGCTCAGCTCAGCCTGGCAGGTCCCTTCAACCCACCCAGCAGTAACTGCCACGGCTGCAGTCGATGCTACCGTATGCTCGTTGCACACATTCGGTTGCACCTTGTTGGAAAGCACACAATGCATGCAACAGCATTTGGCACAACCACCACTGTACGAGCCCTGCCTGGCGTCAACATACACATCCAGCCGTGCCAGGCTCTGCTGTGACAAGGCTGTTCAAACAACAGAACCCCTTCACTGCGTCAGTGAGTCATTCTGGCAAGATGACCGCATCCCCAAAGCCAGCATTCATGGAAGATGGATTGAGGCAGACAAACTGTCAGTACCAAACAGAGGGCATCTGCAGTTGAGCTACACAAACACGCATATCATACCAAAGCGTAGCACATCAACCAAGCTCCCATCGCACAACTCCAACCACTCGACTGAATACGCCCATGCTGCTGTGCCTTTCGCAACAGCCAACACGTTATGCTGCTACTGCATGTGAACACTGCATCTGCAGGCTTGCATTGCTCTGGGATGCAGCAGCTGTCACCCGGTGACACATCTTCCTGCCATAAACTACCAGCCTGGGCCACCAAAACGGTTTTTTTACAAGTGCCAGCATTGCCAAACCCCCAAGCTACTTGCCTCAAACCCACAACAAGCCAACCTGCCAGCTGCAGTGGCGAGCACCATAAGACCACTCAGCAGGGTGCTGCAAGCACAACCGTTGATAAGGTGCCCATGCCACTGCTCCTGATGCCGCTGTGCACTGCACATGGCATGTGTAGGCAACCACAGTTGAGCAACTCTGCTAAGCTCAGCTTCTGGCTGGTTTCTGCACCAACTCCTCCCTGCTGATGACCATAACCTCCATGGGGATGCCACACCCCTCGCACAGACCAGGCAATCACAAAATTGTGAAGCATAAGGCATGTGGTGTGAGACCACCCCACGCTGCACATAGTACACCACTGGAGGCACGGTGAAAGCTGACAGCGGCATCACTGCAACCAAGCAGCACTCGAAGCACATGCCAAGCCTGTGCCACAACAGCACGGCACAAGGTCACAGAAACCAAAACCACACCCACGTGCCCCCTGACCCCGTCCGCAACACCGCATGGTTCCGATAATCAAACTGTTGGCGGCCCAGACACAAGATTTGCACATCCCTCTACCGCGCAGTCTTTCCTGGTCAAGGCCCGTGGATACAAGGGAACATATGTCTCAGAGACTTCATGGCATCGGATCGTACTACCAACGCCTCACCAAACCCAGCCCAAAGTTTGCCAAACTTTGGCAAAGCATGCTGCTGCTCCCATTGACAACAAAGTTGCTGCATGCGTCTCTAAGTCGGAGGGCTGCCAGCAAAGTGCTGTGAGTAAGAGCACCAAAGACCCAGCTATACCACACAACAAACCCCACCCTATATGCATGTGCTGTGCACCACTCTCAAGCCGCTCCAGTCGTGTGCTTCTGGGCCAGCACGAGATTGCCAAATCAAAAGCAGCACACACTGCATGGCCACTCCACTGCCAGTTGGGCTGCATCAGCTGCCGCTGCTGCTGCATCACGTGCTGCAGTCGTGTTTGTGCTGGATCCATGCTGCTTGCTGACAGGTCCTGCTGCAGTAGCGAGCTTTCTTGCAGGCATCACACCTGTTGCTGCCCCCCTGCACCATTCGACCCTTGAGGGGCCAGCCTCCCTACCCTGCGCTGCAGCAACTGCCATTACTACTCACTGGTTGACACTACATCCTGCAGCAGCCAAACAACCATGGCCGCCTAAGGGCCGCCAGCACTGCCAACTCCTTGAGGTAACCCTGGTTGATAAAGCAAGGTCGTGGGGCCCATAACAAGCCAACCTGTTGTGGCAATGCATCCTGAGAATCACTCAGCAGGGCGCTTTATCTATAAGCTGTCAACTTGGCAGGAACAGGTGCTGCTGTACAACACCAACAACATGTACTTACTACCGCAAAGGAGCAGCCCTGGCCAAGCTGCTAGCATGCTGTTTTCTCCACCATCCCCTCATGAGGCACTGATCAATGCTGGGTGCTGGTGATAACTAATCCGTTATCAACTCTGCAACAATGCCACAGGCCCCGCACAAACCAGGCACGCACTACGCAGTGTATACAACAGCGCCACACACACATTTGCAAACAATGGAAAACCAGACATGGCCCCTGACCCCAGCCGCATGCCATGAAGCCAGCTGCATGAATCCAAACAGCCAGGCTGCTTGCGGCCCCGCCACAGCAACCTCCACAACCCTTGCAACACACAGCCTACTCCTCATCATGTATAATGACTACCAAGGCAGACGACTCATGCCATCACCGTGATGACATGCCATGGCATATCCCCAGCACCGATTGTGTCACAGCGTGCTTTTTGCTCAAATCGATACCAAAAGTGCTGGCAGTGTCTCCAAAATGAAGTGGGCTTGGAAGGCCATCATGGTGACGTACTACGTAAGCAGTGCATCACACACCCCGCTGCACCACACAACATCATGCCTCAGAAAGCCTCTGACACTGGTGAGTCACCACATCATGATGCCTGTGCTGGTCATAGATCGCATGCCGCTCCAGTGGAGAGCTTGGTGCTGGGCCAGCACCACAACTACCAAACCTACGACCACCAAGGGGGTGCTGCAGCAACTTCTTCAGTGTCGCTCTAAGCTGCAGGCCCCTCCAAGCCACCGCCTGCTGCTGCTGCAGCTGGTAGTGCTGCCGCCAGCGCGCTGCACACACGCTTGTGCTGGCGCCATGCAGCTCGCTGGCAGGTGCTGCTGCAGTAACGAGCTGCCTTGCAGGCAGAACACTTGGCTTCAAACTCCACCAGCTAATCCTCTGCGGGGCCAGCCACATTGCCGCATGCCGGGTTGTTGCAGGCCTGGCTGACTGCAAAGGAGGTTAGCACACTGGCAGCTGCCTGCAGCTGCTGCTGTATGTTACTCAGGACTGCTGGTGCTGCACTACCCTCGTTGCTGACCTCTGCAGCTCCGAGCAGGATGTCGTAGCAAATGCAGAGGGCCTCCGCTGCATCTGTTAGCTTCTGCTGCAGGTGCTGTGGCTGATAGCCCAGAGTGGTCAGCTGCTCCAGGGTGTCTGCTGAGTCCAGCCACTGCCCCACACCTGCTAGGCTCGGCACCAGCAGCTGCAGGTTCCTGATAGTGACTGTGCTGGCGGCTGGCCCGAAGCCTCCCACAGCACCCTGCCCGTGCTGCACCAGGGCAGCAGATGCAGCACAGCAGCGCCCCAGCAGCACCAGCCACGGCAGCACTGCTGCGTCGGTAGTGCTGCCGGCAGGGTGGGTGCCGGCTGCACCACCGTCCAGGGCAAGCCCCACCATGTGGGAAACTGCATCCAGCACTGCTGTGCTGATGTGCTCGTCATCACTGGAACTGCCAGCTGCAGGCATGGGTGCCATAGCAGGGGTGTTGCTGTTCCTGTTGTACAGCTTCAGCATGCTGCACAGAAGTGCAAACAGCTGCTGGCCATCAGGGCTGCTTATGTCCCCAGCAGCAGTGGGAGGGACCATCACTGGTGGCAGGACAAAGGGCAGCAGCCGGAGGATGGGGGTGGCATGCGGATCCAAAGGAAGCCGTGGTGCTGAAGATGCCAGCAGGCGCACATAGCTCTGCAGAAGCTGGTAGCACCGATCATGCTGGATAGGCAGCTGCTGCTTTTGCAGTACAGTACAGTACAGTACAGTACAGTACAGTACAGTACAGTACAGTACAGTACAGTACAGTACAGTACAGTACAGTACAGTACAGTACAGTACAGTACAGTACAGTACAGTACAGTACAGTACAGTACAGTACAGTACAGTACAGTACAGTACAGTACAGTACAGTACAGTACAGTACAGTACAGTACAGTACAGTACAGTACAGTACAGTACAGTACAGTACAGTACAGTACAGTACAGTACAGTACAGTACAGTACAGTACAGTACAGTACAGTACAGTACAGTACAGTACAGTACAGTACAGTACAGTACAGTACAGTACAGTAATTGGGGACAGAGTCCCAACCTCGGCACTTGCCAGCGAGCCAGGGGCTCATGAGGGTGCCCCGAAGGGCCTGTAGTACCCCAGTTTCTCAGGTCAGGTGTGAGGGTAGGGGGATGCAGTAAGAAAGTCACACCTCACTCAGTGATTTACTCAACTAAAATCACAGCTAAATCAACCAATGCCAGCAGCAACCTACACATCACAGCAGCCTGTGCAGGGTGTGAGCTGGACACCTTGATAGCAAGCACCATGGAGAAGTTAGGTATGGTGTGCTAGATGTTGGTGCAATGCTGTGCACCAGTATCTTGCACACTCAAGAGTGGCAGCTGCAGCCACAGCCAGGCAGTTTCTGCTAGTGACACATACACCACAGAGAGCAGTGCTGGAGAAGCAGCACAACTGAGCACAGCATCAAGGGATCAGACAATGTATGTGGTGGTGGCATGCAGTGTGACTCAATAGCAAGCCAGAAAAGAAGGTCCCACCCCACACAACAAGTTGCTCGAAAACCTACCATGCAACCTGCCATATCCAAGCTTAGTACCACACAGTAGGCAATGTCTGCTATGCAGCCCTGCCATTTGCTGAGGCTCAAGCCCCCAGCATGGCCAGTTACCAAGGGGCTGGCTACACCACCCACCCCATACACGGATTTCACCCAAGTGACCACCACGGACTCAAAATTGCACCAATGCTCATGAAATTTGGGATGCAGCCATGGGACATGTTTATCCAAACACCCATCATGCCTGCTCTCTGATGCTGTAAGCTCAGGAAAAGCAGCAGAGCCAAACGTGTGATAGGGGACTTTTCCTGCAGTGGGTACTTTCTTTCTGCACCCTCTAGGGCGATCGAGATCACCCAGCAAGCCAGCCGTCAATTTTGCACTGGGCCGCCCTGCTGACTGGTAGCAGCAGAGTTTTCTGCCTGTGCCTCATCTGCTGCAGATGCTGCAGATGAGTGGAACGTGCCTACCAAGACCCTGACAATTGCGTGGCTGGACTGCAGCAGCATCAGATACTGCTGCTGCTGCCGCCTGTGCCAGACACCCCGCCCTCTAGCACATGGCGGCATTCGCCCAGCAGCTTTTCCAGCACATCAGCGCTCAGCTGTACTGAGGTGTTGTTTGCAGCCACCAGCACGTCCCAGCCCTCTGTTGCTTCCAGCAACAGCAGCTGCTGCTCATCCTGGTTGCGCAGCAATGCATGCCCGTAGGCATGTTCCAAAGCAGCAACATCGCAAACATCCTCACAAGACCCATTCAGGGCAGACAGCCCACCAGGGGGCATGCTCGCCAGCCACTGCAAGCTTGCAGCTGACATGGACATGTGGAGGGCTGCTAGCTGGGGGTGGTGCATGCTGTGGCGCACCAGAGCATGCTGCAGCTCACCGTACTGCCGCAGCCCAACCGCCCTGCTCACACAGGCTGCCCGCCAAGCTGCTGTGAGCTGCATGCGCTGGGCGCGCCAAAACTCCACACCCTCCCCACCTTCCCAATCGGCCAGTAAAGTGTTCACCAGCTTTGCTGCCCAACAGCCCCACCTCCCTGCTGCAGCCCAGCTGGTCCAACACGGAGCTGTATGCGGCTGGCATGGGGGGAGCGAGGGCAGCAGGTGGCCACTGCTCCTCTGGGACGCCGCTGGGGGCAGGTTGCTGCGTGTGCTGGCTGCTGTTGGCCCCATGGCTGCTGCTGGTGCTGTTGGCGCTGCCAGTGCTGCTGGCGTCGGTGCTGGCATCGGCGCTGGTGGCGCTGGTGGTGGCTGCAGTCAGCAGGTCCTGAGCTAGCAGCCCCACCACCGTGGTGAAGCAGCACACCTGGGACGTCTCCTCAGCTTGCAGCACTCTGAGAGCTGCATCCTGCTGCCTACTGCTGTTGGCACCGGGCTGGGCACTTTCTGACAAGCGCAAAGCAGCCGACTGAGTGAGGCCGCATACACTCCAACTGGACAGGAGCCAGTCCCTCATCTCCTCCTCTGGCTGTCCCTGTGCCAGCGCCTTGCTGATGTACTGCATGCTGTTGAGGGCAAGCTCTATGGCTGGCACAATACACTACTGGCCTGCTGCATGTGCTGTGAGAAAGACGGGTTGCAGCTTCAGCAAGTCCTGCACAAAACCAAGCTGGTTGGTGGTGTATGCAGGCAGCATGGAGTTGTCGTTGACCTGATTTGCATAAACGACCAAGCGTATGCGCAAAGTCTGATGCTTCAATGCATAAGGCAGCTGCTGCAGGTAGCCGCACTCCTCAATCTGTTCCCATGCTGTGGCTGTCAGGTCCCTGCTACCACTGCTGCTGCTGCTGCTGCTGCTGCTGCTGCTGCTGCTGCTGCTGCTGCTGCTGCTGCTGCTGCTGACTACTAGTGAAGGCAGGATGTCGGCAGCACACGACACCACCAGTGCTGCCATCTGCCTTGCCGCTGTGAGCCCATCTACGTCTTGGTGCACCACCTCTGCACATGCTGCCAGGATCCGGTGTAAGTACTGCAGCATGGCAGAATGATGGGAATAGTACATCATGTGCGGTTGAAATCAATGTCACACACACAGACAGATCTACGCTGGCGGCTGGTGCATCTTGAATGCTGGCTGCGCAACAGCAAAGACTTGAATAACAGTCAGCACTACCAGCAGCAACACCTTCTAGGGTGTTTTGAGTAATGGATTCAGCCTTGATAGATAAGGAACCCACATATATCAATTTTGAGAAGAGTTTCAACACGACTGACACCCCATGCATCCTAAATCAGCTGTATATAGGATGGGACCTTGCCAAGGGTTGCTTGCCAGCTACATAGTCTGCTCACCCCCTTCTGCAGCAGTTCCCTCCATGTTGCAACAGGAGATGCCAGCCCCTGTGTCAGGGCACGAGTGAAATCATCCAGGAGGTAAGTGACAGCTGCAGAGGGGATGGCACCTGCCTTAAGCTGTGCCAGCAGCGCAAGGGCATCCTTCCAATGGGACAATGCTTGCCCTGTTGTGAGCATCGCTCAGGGATATGAGACCTGAGAACAGGTATGCAAAGACGCTTTGAGACAGTGTGTCCTGTCGAAGGACCATCTTCAAGACTGCTGACAGTGGTTGCACAGCAGAAACATGTGGTTGCAGCATGATGCACAACGGGGCTGCAGCAAGCTGATGCTGCATAGAGGTCGCGTACTGACCTAGAGCCTTGAGGAAAGACTTATCTCATCGAAATCTAAGTCTGCTTTTCAGCACGCAACGCCTGGGGCCGAAGCGCAAGGAGATCGTGCGCCTGGAAAAAAGCTGCCTCCGTTGGCAAGCGATCTTTTTCGGAATTGGAAAACGAGTCTCTGCAGTAACTGGCTCACTTTCTGATCCGTCGCTGGAAAATCGCAACCGTCGGTCAGACATGACGCACTACCGATGTGCTGCGCTCTACCCGCAGGCATCCGCCTTATTTCAACCTGTATAGTTCTGGGAGAAGCCTTCTCGCTCTAGCACACTGGTATATGAACATGCGAACACAGCAGCAAACTGCTGCCACAAGTGGCAGCAGTGTCAACTGCTCAGCAATGCCTGTTGCGCATTGTGTGATGACGCAGTGTGTGTCGACGCCACCACCCTTGCAAAGGCCTTTCGTGTATAGGTTGCTCATTTACATATGCATTAGCTGGGCGTAGCATACGCAGGCTGGGCTCAGCCAGCTTTGGTGTGTGGGTGCTCACTACCTTCTGCTGCGTCACCTGCCCTGAACATGATGCTCGGCAGCTCAGGCTATCCGATTAGTTGAACAATTGAGACAGTGCAAGGGCATGAAACCCTGCAGCTCAAGCTGCTGCTGAATGATTGGCAAACACACAGGGGTCCCAGGCTGTTGAGGAGGGGTAATGGGCTGGGCGCGAAAGCTAAACTTGCTGTCAATGCAGGTCGTGCCTCTAAGGGGTCTTGGTCTGAGCAGAGCATTCTTAGCGAGAGGTCACTTGACACAACTGGCAACCAGTCGGGGCCTGCAAGCAACACAATGCACTCTGTGCAACAATCACATTCAAACTTTGAAAGCATTGTACACAGACTCGAGACAGCCTCACAACATGAGACATGCCCTAGTCTGCAAGCAACAGGGCTCAACAAACAATGGTGCATGGCACCAAGATATAAGAGGACGTAGCATGATTGACAGCTGCTCCTGTGAAGATCAGCTCAACTTTGGGCGCCACACACAAGATATAACTTTGCAGCATAGCTTCTGCAGGCCCTGAAAGCACTCAGGGTAGTACCTCACACACAATGCAGCAACTTGCAAGATGGCAGTGCACACGGAACATCCATACCATAACACGTGCCAGCAATAATATTCCTCAAATGTGCATTCAGAACGCACGTCTGGCAAGCCAGCACACCGGGTGCAGGTGTCGGCATGTGCCAGCACCGTTGAATGTAGTGCACCATGAATGATTGTATGCTGTGCTACAGGCCTCGAAGACAGGCTCAATCTGCCGCTTTGTTGATGTCGTAGCCGCAAATTCCTGCTGCTGGCCCAGATTCTGGCCCAGATGTTGCCACTGCTGCTGCCCTCAGCGCCTTGCACACAGCCTTGTGCTGGTGCCATGCTGCACTCTGGCAGGCCTTACTGCAGTAGCGAGCTGTGCGGCATCCAGCACACATGTTGCTGCTCCTGACCACCAGCTGAGCCTCTGAGGGACCAAAAGGGTTGCTGCAGCTGGAGTTGTTGCAGGCACGGCTGATAGCAAAGCAGGTCAGCACACTGCGGGCTGTCTGCAGGTGCTCCCGTAAGCTCTTCACTGCGTCCAGTCCTTCCTCGTGGCTCTGGCCAAACCTGAACCGTGCTGCGGCTTTGATGTTGTTCATGATGGAAAGGATTGCCTCCGCTGCTGCTGCTAGCTGCTGCTGCAACTGCTGTGGCTGATACCCCAGAGCGACCAGCTGCTGCATTGTGGCCGCTGCTGCTAGCCACTGCACCCCGCCTGCCATACCAGGTTGCAGCTGCTGCACTGCCTTCCAGAGGGGCAGCCGCTGCTGGAGCCACACACGACCGTGGGGGTTTGCAGACGGACCATTTACCTCCAGACTGCGGTACACCTGTTGCGCTTGGGCAACAGCAGCATAGCAGCAGCGGCCAAGCAGGACCAGCCACGGCAGCACTGCTGTGCATGCCTTGCTGGCTGTGGTGCTGCTGCTACTGCTGGAGGAGGCAGCAGCTGCGCCACTGTCCCAGGCGCTTGCCAGCATGGCGATGACTGCAGCCATCACTGCTGCCCTGACCGCGCTCGTGTCTACAGTAAGTTTGGCCCGGGCAGCACTGTTGTTGCACAGCTTGAGCATGCTGCAGACCAGGTCAAACAGCTGCCGAGCATCGGGGCAGCCCACATCCCCAGCAGCGGCAATAGGTACCACCAAGAGACCCTTGCTTTCAGGGAGAGAAGTGGCAGAATGGTACTTCCACCCAGTCAACAGCCAGGCAAAGGACCCTATCATGTTGCTGGTGAGCTCCCAGCTCATGCCCAGAGGAGCTGCGTCTGCTGCTGCTGCTGTCGCTGCTGGTTCAGAAGCCACCAGGCGCACACACATCTGCAGCAGCTCGCAGCACTGGCGAGGTGACACAGGCAGCTGCCAGGCTGTGCCAGGCTTGAGCTGCTGGCCCTGTGTGGCAGCAGATGACAGCGATGCAGCATCGGCGATTGCGTGTGCCAGCATTGTCGCCACATGCTGAACTGCCTGCAGGGTCAGAAGACTACTGCTGCTCCCCCCGCTGTTGCTGCTGGTGTTGGTAGTGCTGTTGTTGTTGCCGTCACTGGTGACATCAGGGATGTGGGTGTCGACCCTGCCGATGCTGCTGCTGCTGCCTCCTGTGCTGGACTGCCTGCTGAAAGTGAGCAGCATCTCAAGCACAGCTGCACTCTGTTGCACAACTGCACTGTTTGCAGTCTCGATTTGTGCCCCAATCGAGATTTGTGCCCCAATCGAGATTTGTGCCCCTAGTGCTTGCTGGTGCATTGCTTCCTCCAACAGCCTTTGCCCACGCCGGCTTGCGCTGGCAGCCACCTGGGACACAGCCAAGCAAACCTGCAGGGCTGGTGGCTTACCAAGGGGCATGCTGCACAGCCACTGAAGGCTGGCGGCTGATATAGACAGGGAGATGGCTGCTGCCTGCGGCAGGTTATCGTCTCTCAGCAGCCAGCTGTCAAACTGCTGGAGAGCATCCAGCACATTCCTAGTCATCGAGCCCCCTGGGGTGCCAGACTCAGCCTGAGATGGCATCCCACCCATTCCCTGCTGTTTGAGCAGCATTGCTGCCCACAGCCCCACCTCCCTGCTGCACCCCAGCTGCTCCAAAATGCCGCTGTATGCTGCTTGCATGAAGGGAGCTCGTGCAGCAGGCATCCACTCCTCTACTGACATGCTGCTGGCAGCCGGTTGCTGGCTGCTGTGAGGGGTCCATGCTGCTGTCTGGGTGCTGCCGCTTGTGTCACCCGCAGTGGCGGGGATAGTGGTACTGCTGCTGGCAAAAAAATGCTGCTGCTGCTGCTGCTGCTGCACGCGTATCAAGTCTGGTAGCTGCGACACCAGCATCAGCAACACAGCTCTGAGGCAGACCCACAGGTCTGTCTGCTCGGCTACCAGCACAGCCCTTGCTGCAAGCCTCATCTCCATGCTGGCACCGCTGTTCCTCAGCAAGACCTTAGCTGCTGCTGTGGCGTCCACTGCCACAAGACAAGAAGTTGCAAGCCAGTCTGTCATCCACTCCTGCTGCCCCATGTGTGCTAGCGACTTGCTAATGAACTGGAGGCTGCTGAGCCCAAACTGCATGGCTGGCGCAATGCACTGGTGCCCTGCTGCATGGGCTATGAAGAAGGGAATGGGATCATAGCCATTGATGGGGACGGA
Organism: Desmodesmus armatus; assembly: GCA_007449985.2. Classification (NCBI taxonomy): domain Eukaryota; kingdom Viridiplantae; phylum Chlorophyta; class Chlorophyceae; order Sphaeropleales; family Scenedesmaceae; genus Desmodesmus; species Desmodesmus armatus. The sequence continues at coordinate 100,395 of VIIQ02000127.1, read as the reverse complement.
ATGCAGAAACTGCAGGCAGTCCAGGATCTGCAACAGGTTCACGGGGTGCATTTCTGGGGTGCTGTTGACTGTTGGGGCTTCAACAAGGCTCTGTAGGGCTTGCTGGCTTCTGCTCAGCAGGCCTGGCAGGTGCTGCAGAAGGCCAGACTGCTCTATCTGATCCCACAGCCTCCCCCTCAGATCACTGCTGCTCCTGCTGCCAGCAGCGGCGGCATTGCTGCTGCCATCCTCACTGCTGCTGAGGCTGCTGCTGCTGTCGCTGCCGCTGCCGCTGCCACCGCCGCCGCTGGCGCTATCTGTTGCGTCAGCCGGCAGTGACAGCTCTGCAGCAGCTGCTGCAGCATGTTTCAGCAGCAGTACTGCCAACAGCTCTGCTGCTGTTGCGGCTGTGTTGTTAGTGCTTGTCATCAGCTCGCAACACTCGGCCAACAGCTCGCATGGAAACTGCAGCGCAGTACAGAAACCAGCATGGGACACAGTGGTAAGTTGAGGGCGCAATCATAGTGTGACCCCCTGCTGTGGCAGTCAGTGTCCCTCGTCAAAGGGTTGCGCTAGGACCCATACTTGTTACACCGGCAAGGCTAGACGCATACTACGTTATTCTGCAACCAGTGTCGTCCCTGGCATGTCTTGCCGTACGGGAGCCTCAGGCATTGCACATACAAGACGCTGAAGCATGTACATGGCTGTGTGCTGTGTTATGGGCGCCTCAGTATGCATGGCACGTGCATGCACCCGTACATACCATCTTTGCAGCCAATGATGCCATCCAACCACACATACTATGCCTGCGTTGGTTGTGGGCCGCTCAAAGCCGACGCAGGAGGCATTTGAGGCCAAGGCAACAGCTTTCCTGGTTCCACGCTGCATAGTCTTGCGGGCGGCAACCCCACATTGCCTCCCAACGGATACGATTTGTAGTGGCCCTACTGCTCACCTGCTCACCTAGGAGCTGCTGCAACACGTCTGCAGATGTGTTCTGTCCTTTCAAAGTGTCAAATACATCATGGGTTTGGGACCTGAGCCCTTCTGGCACAAGTTGGCCCTCAGGGTGTGCTGCAGCATGTGCTCTCAACTCGCCCAGCAGCTGGAGGGCGAGGCGCCACTGCGTCAGGGTCTGGTCATTGCTGAGCATTGTGCAGGAGAATTGGTGGCCTGCAAGATGTAGAAATGGATGGTCACCATGGAGACAGCACCACATGGATGGTCATCAGCAGCAGCCTGACAGCCAGGCTGCAACAGCCTGACGAGCACTGCTTTTCATCAGGTGGTGCAGCTGCAGAATACCCACTCCAGCAGCACGCCTACCTTGAGCCGTTGAAGTCAACTTGAGCAATGCACCAATGCTGCCACTGCCTTGAGTAATGCACCACTACAGGCACGCAGGCTTCTGTTCAAACGGGAACATGATCAAACCAGGTGGTTTGCAGAAGGCGTAGAAAAGCCAACCAATGGAGACATTGGACAGTTGGAGCCACCTGCGGGCGGGTAGTTGGCAAGCGACCTGCAAGGGGCCTTCGTGCGACGTATGTCGCGAAACCTCGGGGCCGTTGACGTAGCGTCGAAAAGCCAAGCCTGTAGTAATGGGGCAGACGATGTGTTTTGGAGCATGTTTTGAAGTCTTAGAAGTGTTATTGAGCGTGAAGGCGATCGGGAGGTCCAGATGATGAGAGGATAAAAGTGCAGTGGAGAAGAGTCTGGCGGTTTTCTTACTGCTGGCAACTAAGAACAACAACATGTGGGAAAAAGGGCGTGATGATTCAGCAGGCACTAAATGCACCTGCAGCAACTACCTTGGGTGGTTACTGCAGGTGACTGATGCTTCCTGAAGGCCTGACCTGCCATCGCAGCTTCAACACAGACATTTGGAAGGTTCTGGAGGTCAACCATCTCCTAGCATAGCAGCAACAAAAATTGCACAACCGTACCAAACATGAGGATGTGCAATCATGACGAATGGTCATCAGCCACCAACAAGCATGCACGCACAAGCCAGAAGCATGCACCAAGGCCTCCAACACCGCGCACCTGCTGACAAACGTGCGCCCCAAAGGTCCCCATGAGGTGCAATAGTAGCTGCATCGCTGCACCCTGCATGCACAAGCTTCAACCAGGCTGTGTGCTCTCCAGCCGTCGAGCCGCAGCACACATGCTATATGCACGCCACATTTGTCGCCAGGTAACACCAAGTTGGACATCACTGTTGGCAACCGCCGCAAGACCGATCCCCCCAACGCACGTGGCACATTCAGACCACACCAGCATCACTGGGTGCACGCGTCTGATACCTGCAGCGGCAGCTCAAGCTCCCGACATGCACATGAAGTGAGTACCTGTAGTGTCCCCACACTCATAAAAGCACCGCCGGACTGCAAAGCACAAGTCGGATGGTAACATTACTTCAACATAGGCTGCATCCCCGGGGATCCCCTGCCAAGGGCCTCTGTTCTGAATGACATCCTAGCATCATGCCCAACACACATGTGCATACCGCCGGCATGCAACCAGGGCTTGCTTGTCAATCGCGTTCCAGCAGCCCAGGCTGAGCCCACTGCCAGTGGGGTCACCATCACAGATGCAACACTCTCTGCAAAGTCAGGCAAATTGCGCTGCTGCTGCTGCTGCTGTTGCTGCCGCCGGAACAGAGCTGGCTCAAATGCTCTGCATTTGCTTGCTCCCACAATCCTTGGTGGCAGCAGGTCCTGCGGTACAACCTGCTGCCAGCAGTGCGGCAACCCGCTTGCTCTGCATGCTGCCGCATTTGAAGCATGCTGCAACCTTACGCATGGTGAGAGCTACTGCGCCCTCAAACCCCATGACTGCCACCATAACACAAAACCGCGCCAGCCGACTCGTCAACGGATAGACCGCCCACCACACTTGCTGCAGCCCTTGCACATGCCTAGGCTGCTGCTTGGTGATGATGTGTGCCAGTGCATCTTGGCCATAGGGCCCCAAACTGTCACTTTGGGGAGCTTGTCAGCAGCACAACAGCCTTGCTCCTGTTGCTGTCATTCCGGAATGGCCACACCCTAGCCAAACTGCAGCCAGGGGGTAGCCAGCAGCGGCACCCTAGCCAGGGGGTAGCTCAACCCTGGCTACATGCCCTGGCTAGGTTCGCCCTAGCCGAGCTAGAGGGACGTCGGCCTAGTGTCCACCGTGCAGGTCCCCACCCCCATCCAGCAGTGCCGAATCTGACTGCCAAGATAATGCGTTTGGCGAACGCCTTCACTCAGTGCAGACAATGTCGCACACTCAAGAGTATGATCAGACAGCACAAACACACCTCACAGTATGCGGTGCTCACTGAGCATTGAATGCCTGCCGTTGCCAACCTGCTGCATTGCTGACACAGATGAACTCCAAGCAGCTGCATGTGAAGCTGCTGCTGAGTTTGGCACAACAGCATCAATTCGGTCAGCTGGCCCACCACAAAACACATGCACCATCATAACAGGTCGCTCAGCAGGCGCAGCAATTGTGCACCTTGAAGCCACAGAAACACCTGCACATGAAAAGAATATGCAGCCCCAGCCGAGAGCTACCGTGGGCTCTGATACATTTGCAGCTGCCAGGGCAGTGCCCTGACCCAGCCACGACAGCATCCCAGACTGTAGGCCTCTATGTGCTGAGGAGTGCAGCCGCAGCTCCACATCCACAAGCGCAACTTGTTGCAAGACCAGCCAACACTCTTTCGCTGGCCAACTGTCTGAGTGAGTGGCATACGCACACAAACCACAGCCCTTGTCAGCTTTTGACAGCACACCAGCCCGGCTGGTGCCCATGCCCATGAATCCGGGATTATAGGCAAGCCTAGCCTGCACCCCGATTAGACATCACGTCGGCAAAGAACCACAGCACCACATAACAAATTTGCCATTTAAATGCACTTGCCACACAATCCAGTACCCGGCTTAGCCCACATAAAGATCCCAACACAGCTGCGGCACAGCCGCAACAACTCCTCACACAGTGATTCAGCGCTGCTGCTCCCCACTGCGGCACCACCCTCAGCAGCACTGGCAGTACCAGTACTGGCAGTACCAGTAGCCCTCCAGGAGCATCAGCCGCATCAGACTCTGTGCAGAGCCACATTTGGCAGCAGCGCTGACGGCAGCAGGTACCCTGCGGCTCCATTGCCGCTGCACACATACTCTGGTGACGATCGTGGCCTCAGGATGAAATCAAGGCACAATCTAAGCACTCCTAACACACAATGCCAGCCATTTCCTCAAAGGAGACAGCCACATCAAAGCCCAGCCTGCCGCCTGCAGTTGTGTGGCAAGATCTGGCTGATTTGCAACTTGTTGAACAAGCACACCACGGGTCCTCAGCCATACCACTGAGCCCCTCAAAAAGCCGATGTGTCGTGCTTGCATACCTCAGCCACAGTTGAGCAGCCGAGCCTAAATTCGACACAAGCACCCTGGACAGACAGTAGCTGCCAGCACTACCCCAAACCCTCAGGGACAGCCCCATCTTGGATGCACTGAGTCAAAGGCAAACCTGTTGACTGCAAATGTGTGGCACTGCCTCGGAGTTGAGGCGCACAACTGGTTCCCAGCCACACCACCAGGTTGCTGAGCTTCCCAATGGCCATACATGCAAACTGCACTCAAATAAAGCAGTCTTGCTGCTGCTGCTGCTGCTGCTGCTGCTGCTGCTAGCACTTCCCTCACCAAGTGCATCGATTCCGTGCAGACAAGCCTGGTTCTGATGAATGGTGCCAGAGCTGACATACTTCACCCACAAACACAACCAAAACCCGTCATGGACAACACAGCACTCTGACAGCATGGAGCGCTCCACGACATTTAGTAAGATATCCCTTTGGGACTTACACCGCCACGCAAGGGGGCAGCCTTGCAAGCAAAGGCTGCCAGCACTTGCAGGCTGCCGAGGAATGTTGGCACAAAAACCAGGTAGCATTCTAATGTCAGGGCGCACAATGCAGTAGCTTCAATGAAGACACATGACGTGCATGTATGCACTGCTGGCTGCACCATGGGAAACCCCGCCAAGGTCCATAGCCAATGGAACCCTGTCTTCTGGGCGAAGCAAGGAGAAACCACACAGTGCACCATACATGTGTAGACAACGTGCCATACACGGACTCACACTAGCACAGATCATTTGACCTGACTTCAGCAGCAACGTACAGGGGTCTGATGATCTATGCTGCCCGTCACCCAGCCATGAGGCCATCCACAAGATAAGCAGCTGCCCGTGTGCAAAGGAGCACAACAGCGGCTCCACACACAAGATGACATCCTGGTGCGCTGCTAGCAAAAGAAACATCACTGAATTCAGGTCCTCAAGAGCATAAAGCTGGATCGACTCACACTCATGCCATCGCTCAGCCCCAGCACGGGGCACTGCCCTGCTTCACAAGCATGCTGCTGAAGACTCCACCGGTCTGCAATTGTCAGACATATTCACGCTGTGACAATCCCTGGCCGGCCACCAGATGGTCCCAGAACCCCAACATGACCATACCGCACAACCTCCCAAAAACACTCAACCTGCCAGGGCCCAGCACGTAGTGCATCACAATCAAGATTGAGTGGCGAGTGCTGGGCCAGCCCCCACACTGCCTGGAACCGGTGTTGCAGCAGGCCATACCGGCAGCTTCAACCTGCCAACCTGCTCATATTCTGAGCTCAAGGCTGTGCCAGCCCACTGCCTGCAGCAGGCCCTGACCCAGTAGCTGCTGCTGCTGTTGTTGCTGCTGCTGCTGCATTCAGCGCCCTACACACGGGCTTGTGCTGGCGCCATGCCGCATTCTGGCAGGCGCTGCAGCAGTAACGGGCTGTGCAGCATCCTCAGCATGAGTTGCTGCCACCTCCCGGCAAATGTTCACGTGCACACAGCGCACCATACTTGTGCAAGAAGTGCTGTACACAGACTCACACCAACACAAAACCACAGACTCACCCGCAAAGCAAATTGCAGGGGTCCCAATGTCCATGCTGCCCGAAACCCAGCCATCAGGGCATGCAATGATCAGCAGCTGGGATAAGCCACGCCGCCCAGCAGCGGGGCCACCCACCCACCCACGCCCCACCCTCCCGGGCGGAGACACACGCACGATCAAGTCTGGTTGCATAGCAAGCAAACAAACAACACTGTCACTGAGTGACCGGTCACTTCAGTGACACATAGACAATCTGCAGGCCCTTGTCAACCAGTGGGGCATGCTGGGAGCATCCGAGCTTTCTCAGGCTGGCTGGGGCAACGCCTGGAATGCAAACACATGAAGCCCATGCCACTGCAATTGCACAGCCCCAGCAGGCACTGCTCTGCTTGACAATCAAACCGCACAGCTGCATCGCTGTGCGGTGACACCAACTATCACACAGTGGCCATTCAATGCGTGTACTGTCACCATTTGCCAAAAACCACAAACTTGCCACCTGATAGCACCACACCACATCAAGCCCCAGAAACCCCACCTGCCCCTGTGCAGCAAAATTTGTGACAACTGTGCAGCCTAGTGTGACAGACTGGGCAGCACAGTGGGCATATCAGGGCAGCATAACGTGCTTACTGTTCAGCTCGATTAGGCAGGCTCAGGGCTCGAGTGGCAGTGCTGGCCCTGCATTGAGACTGACTGGCACAGGCTGCTGCAGCAGGCATCAACGGGCACTTCAACCTGCTGTCCTGCTGTCGCTCTTCTTCTCAGCTGAAGGGCTTGCCGACCCGTCTGCTTCTGGCCCTGGCGCATGTGCTGCTGCTGTTGCTGCTGCTGCGTCTGCCAGCGCCTTGCACACAGACTTGTGCTGCCGCCATGCCTTTTTCTGGCAGGCTTTGCTGCAGTACCGGGCTGTGCGACAACCACTGCATATGCAGCTGCGGCCGCTCACCACCTGCGCCTCTGATGAGCCGGCCAGCTCGCTGCAGTCTGTGTGGTTGCAGACATCGCTGATCGCAAACGAGCTTAGCACGTTGCCAGCTGCCTGCAGCTGCTGCTGGTAGCCCTGCAGCTGTGTTAAGCTTGCACTTGGAGGGTGAAAGGGATTGAGCTGCAGGTCGATGAGATGCGGAAGTCCCGCTGTTGCCTCTGCCAGCTGCTGCTGCATGGTGTACGGCTCATACCCCAGAGCAGTCAGCTGCTGCACAGTGCCCGCTGCTGCCAGCCACTGCACTACGGCTGCCAAGCTGGAATGGAGCTGTGGCAGGTTTGTGGCAAGGTCCCAGCCGTGCGAAAGCCATGGAGAGCGCATATGTGGTGCAACACTAGCCTGTAGCCCACCTTCCATTCTTTGTTGCGCATGACGCACCAGCACAGCACTAAGCAAGCAGCAGCGGCCAAGCAGCACCAGCCACGGCAGCACTGCCGTGCAGGCACTGCCGCCTGCAGTGCTGCTGCTGCTGCTGCTGCTGCTGCTGCCGCTGCTGCTTCGCTGGGCAACAGCTGCACCACTGCTCACAGCAACCTCCACAATGGACGTCACTGCAGCCACCACCGCTGTGCTGACATTGTGGTCATACTCGCCAGACCGGACTGCTGCTGCTAGCGCCTCTGCTGTGAAATGGTGGTTGCTGGTGGTGCTGCATGCCTTGAGCAAGCTGCTGAGCAGGCCCAACAGCTGCAGAGCATCGGGGCTGCTCACATCCCTTGCAGCAGCGACAGGAGCAACCAAGGGTCCCTTGCTGACCAGGACAGCAGCATAGGCCTGACGCTGCAGAGCACCTAGCAGCAACCCAGCCGATGCCAGCGTGCTGCTGGTGGTCCACTCCATGCTGCTGGAGGTTGATGCTGCCGCAAGGCGCACACAGTCCTGCAACAGCTTGCAGCATCGGCCATGCTCAACAGGCAGCTGCAGGGCTGCCGCTGGTCCTGCGTCAAGCTGCAGACTGTCAGGTGTGGCGAATGCACCTGCCACGTGCTGGCATGACTTTCGCAGCCTACTGCTGCTGCTGTTGCTGCTTGCGCTACTGGCAGCAGTGCTGGACTGTCCGCTGTCAGGCATGCTGCTGCGGTGTTTGCGCAGCAGCTTCTTGACGCATTGAAGGGCCGCCTTGTTGACTGTGGTGATCAGTGGCACATCCTCTGCTGCCTGCTGCTGCCCAGGCTGCTGCTGTCCAGTCTGGAGCGCACGAGCAGCCATCCTGTACACAGCCAAGTAGCGGCTCATGGCTGACATGCTGTTGTAAGGTGTGCTGTACAGCCACTGCAGGCTAGCTGCTGATATGGACAGGGATAGGGCTGGTGTCTTGGGGTGGTGGATGTTGGCGCTGTCATGCCCCAGCGCTGCCTGCACCTCTGTGTCGTTTGCTGACTGCAGCAGGCTGTCATACAGCATCAGACTTTCCACCACATCCTCCTCAATCCAGAGCCCCGGCGCCCCACCCGCCCTTTCTTGCTGCACCTCAAGGTTCTCCTTGAGCAGCATTGTTGCCCACAGCCCCACTTCCCTGCTGCACCCCAGCTGTTCCAACATGCCGCTGTATGCTGCTGGCATGAAGGGAGCTGACGCAGCAGGCGTCCTGCCGGCAACTGACAGCCAAGACATGAGCATGGCTAGCACAGCCCTCAGGCAGGCCCACTCAAATGTTTGCTCAGCTCGCAGCACTCCCACGGCTGCGCGGTGCACTGAGATGGCTGAAAGCTGCAGGCTGAGGTCCACACCACCAACTGTACCCTGCCAGGAGGGATCTCTAGGCAGTTTCTTCAGCAGGACGGCGGCAGCTGCTGTGGCTTTGCTTGCGACAACGCAGGAACAGAGCAGCCAGTCCGCCATCCAGACCTCCTGCCCCATGTGCGCTAGCGCCTCGCTGATATACTGCATGCTGCTGACCGCAAAGTGCATGGCTGGCGCAACACACTCACGGCCTGCTGCATGGGCTGTCAGGAAGGGGCTGTGATCGTAGCCGTTGACGGGGTCCGAGTGCAGGAAGAGCAGGTACTTGACAATCTGCAGCAGGTGCTGTGAATACTGAGACATCAGGTAGCGTACACTTGAGGGGCTGTTGAAAGTTGGGGCTGCCGCAAGGGCCTGTAGCCCCTGCTGGTTGCTTCACAGCAGGCCTGGCAGGTGCTGCAGGAGGCCAGACTGCTCAATCTGCTCCCACAGCCTGGCCCTTACACCATTGCTATGCCTGCTGCCACTGCTGCTGCTGCTGCCTGTGCCAGCTGCTGGGTGCGGCAGCTCAGCATCAGCACGCTCCAGCAGCAGCGCTGCTACATAGTGTGCTGCCGAAGCGGCCGCGTTCTGGTAGGTTGTCATGAGCTGGCAGCATGCAGTCAGGACCTTGCATGGAATCTGCAGGGCAGCGCAGTGGTTGGCGAAAAACATAAGCATTACTGCTGCTGGGATGGCCCAATGCTGATTCAGTATCAGACACTTGATGCCCATCCAGCTCTTGCCAGCCTGGGTGCACTGTGCGTGAAATGGCAGTACCTATGGTTGTGCATGCAGGCATGGCAGAGTCTCTACAAGACTTTGATGCTGAACCGATTTCTGCTGTGGGGCGCCTGCGCTTGCAATGACCAATGCCATGGCCAGTGAAACGCAACACTTTTGCCACTGGGCCAGTGGCCACTGTGACTGCTTCAAATCCACACCACTTCAACCTGCCCTGGTGGAATTGTGCCTCTGCTGCTTGCATGCACTCACGTCTTCTTGCAGCAGGGTTCTCCACGCGCGGTGAACAGATCCCTGACTCAGATCTGCACGAAGCTCGTCCATCCTCTGTCGAATGGCCTGTTGGATCTCAAACCCCTCAGGTCCATGGAGGTGTGCGGCAGCGTGTGCAGCAATCTGCTTGAGCAACCTGAGGTACTCTCTCCAGTCCTCCAGGGTCTTGTTGGCGGTAAGCATCTTGCCGGTGAATGATCCACCTGCATCATGATTGATGAAGGGTTGAAATCGATGCCTAGACGATTCTGAGCGACAATGTGGCTGTGTCGTTGGGTGTGATCGGTTGCTGCAGCAACAGTAGTATGTTCCAGCTGCAGCACCCACCTTGGACTGATGTAGTCACAGAAGAATAATATCAGGATCCTGTAAAACGTCTCTCAGGGTGCGTGGGCTGGTGCTTCGCAAAGATCGAACGTACGCTTTGCACCACCGACCAGAAAATGAGTCGCGGACCTAGCAAAGCAACGTTGAATAACGTCTTATCATTGACCCATAGGCGAACAGTTGAAAAGGCACAAGGTCCGACCATGCCATGCAACGGTCGACACGAAAGTGAGCATGTCAAACGTCAACCGAGCTCTCATGTACATTTTACAATCACAATTCGTCGTTGCTGCAGTTGGTATGCGTATCTGGGGTAAAGCGACAGCCATCATGCATCATAGCAGGGCACCCCCTGAGGCAGCAGCACCATTGGGCTGACCCTTGGACTGCACTGCGGCATTCTGTTGGTGCACCTCCCAGCTGAACAAGCTGATACATAGGGCATGCTCACTATTTTGGATGTTAAAAGTGCCTGGGGAGTGGTGTTGTTGCTGTGACTCATCCACTTGGTACTGCGCTGGCACGACACATCTCTGCACTGTGTGAGAACAGCTGGCATATGCCCGACGAGTCTGTGCGCTGTCAGGGTGCTTTGCTTATTTCAGGGATCCTGGTACCCGCCAGTGTATGTCTCAAGTCCCCACTGAGGAGCAGGTCCCCAGGGCCTTGCCAGGATGCCTCCAAACATGATGCAACTCAGCCTTTGTCACATTGCACTGCAGTGGCACCAGACACACTGTCAGATATTGTGCGGCACGGCTAGTACAAGTATTACACCACATTCAGAGGCACCATTCAGGTCACTGCAGTGGCACTACAATGCCTCAACGCCTGGGCCAGGCAGTGGTGCCCTGTTGAGAGGCATGTGCCTCCCCTGTGTAGGGACATGCCAGTGGCTGTTGTGCAAACATCACACTCATGCCATTCCACGCACCCAGCCAGGGGCACTGCCCTGTGAGGGCTCACACTGCTGCCGGCTGGGCGCCTTTGCACTGGTCATCCATAACGACAATGCGACAATGCACATGATACTGTGTGTCAGCACCCCACACACAAAAGAAGGTGCTACAACCTCGACCCACACTGAGGTACTTGCTTGCACTCAGTGCAGATGCACTGAGCCAAAAGCCACTCGAAGCCATCCAATTGAGGTTTTGGTGCGACAGCAGGCATTCCTTGCAGGCTAAACACACTGGTCTGCTGCTGAAGGTATCACGCACCCATCTCCTGCCACCGCAGCTTGTGCTGGACCGCATGTGACAACATTGCGCTCACAAGTTGCGCCTGCAGGGGCCACTTATGCTGCCTCAGGTCGGGTTGCTGCAAGCACAACTGACACCAACGCAGGCCAGCACGATCCAACCCCCGTCGAAACATGCAGTCCTGCTGGCGCTTACAGCTGTAGGCCCATCACCACGCCGTTGCTGCAGCAGGTGCTGCGGCTAGCTTAGTTGCTGCTGCCAGCGCTCTGCATGCAGGCTTTTGCAAGCCTGTGCTGGCGCCGCGCGGCGCGCTGGCAGTTCCTCCCACAGTTGTGTGCTGTGCGGCAGCATTTGGCGGAGACCTTCCCTACGAGCTGTGCCTCTGCGGGGCCAATCGGGTCGCTGCAGCTCGGATTGTTGCATGCGCGGCTGATAGCAAAGGATGTCAGCACGCTGCCTGCTACCTGCAGCTGCTCTTGCTGGGGAGATCTTACTGCTTTGGCTAGCTGCTGCTGCAAAGCTTGTGGGTCTTATCCCAGAGCGGTCAGATGCTGCACAGCACCCGCTGGTGCCAGCCACTGCACCACGACTGCCAAGCTTGACCGCAGCTGCCGCAAGTCAACACTGTTGTGCTCGGCGAGCGGCAGACTCTGCAAACAGCAGCAACCCAGCAGCACGAGCCACGGCATCACAGATGTCCTGCCCTGTGCATTGGGTCACTTGGCCCAAGCCAGCTCAATGCACCAAGTGACACATGCATGACTCATGGCACCGTAGACTGCTCAGCAACGCAGCGCTTACGCACAGCAGGAAGCAAACCCTTGTGACCAGATCCCAGTCACATATACACATGCACACAAAACAAAGCATGCAGACCCAGCCGCAAGCTACCAAGACCCAGTCACGAATGCCTCCCACACTTCACGCCTCTGTGCACTGAAGAGTGCAGCAGCAGCTTCACAAACACAAGCATGTCTTGGTGCAAGACCAGCAGACACTTTTTCACTGTCCGACCAGTGGCGTATGCACACAAAGCACAGCCCTTGTCGCCTTTTTCAGCACAGCAGCCTGACTGGAGCCCATGATGACTTGCAGGCTGCATCCCATTGAGATGGCCATCTGGACATCCCACCACCAAACATCCCTATTACCAAAAAAACACAAGTTCACGGTAAGCCCAACATGAAGGTTCTCGACACACCTGCGGCACTAGCAGCAACAACTCTCAACTCACTGAGTCAGCGCTGCTGCTCTCCGCACCACCTGCTGCCAGAGCTAAGGTGGCACTGCCTCCACTGTCAGCGGCTGGCACCCACCTTGGCAGCCGTACCAATTACACTTCAGGAGCGGCAGCAGCATCAGACTCTGTCGCATTGCCGCTGAAGGCAGGAGATTACCCTGCAGTACAAAGGCCGCTTCTGCACACTACCTGTTGTGGCGGCCGCTGCGGCCTTACAATCAAGGAACATGCTAAGCAGTCCTGACACACACAATGTGTGCCAGCTCCTCCAAGGAGACAGCCAAAAGCCAACCTGCCAACTGCAGTTTGTGTGGCAAGAGCTGGCTATCGGCAAGTGCAAGCACGCCACGGGTGGCCAGCCATATCACTGACCCTTCCAAATTAATTTTTCGTAACTGCACACCTCAGCCACAGTTGAGCAGCCTGAATGCTGCAGCTGGCATCCTACACATTCATTTGTACGCGGGCAAGCCTCAAGACCGGCATGAGCAAAGCACCTGAACACGCAGTGGCTGCCAGTACTACCCTAACCCTGCAGGCAACAGCCACATCAAAGCTAAGCTGCGGACTGTAATGGTGTGGCAGCTAACAAAGTCAGCGCACACAATAAGTCCCCAATTACGCCACTGAATCACTTGGCTGGCCGATGGTCATACATGCAAACTGCATCCGGCTGAGTTGAGCACTGCAGGAGTCTTGCTCCTGCTGCTAGCAATGTGCAGACGAGCCTGGTGCCGTCGATGGTGGTGCCAGAGCTGACACACTCCACACACAACAGTCCAACATATTCATCCAGCCCATTGCATGCAGCACCCCACGACACCCTGTAGCACAACCCTGTTGTGTGGCTTACACTGTCACACAGCCTGCTGTCTGGCTGGCTAGCTGGCAGCCTTGAGCACTTGCAAGGGAGAAAACCCAGCAATCGCAACCAAAGGGTGGCCGCAAAGTGGTGGCTCCAACAAAGGGTACAACCAATGTCAAGGCGTACAGCGCAACAGCTTCCTTGAACACACACATTGTCAGCGCTGGCTGCACCGTGCCACCGTTCCATTGCACCACCCTTGGCCCTGGTCCGTACTCACTGGGCCTTCTCTGAGCACAGCACGCAAAATCTGTTCAGACAAAGTGCCGAACATCGACTGACACCAACAAACCCAACACAAACCTTTGGACTTCAAAGTAAGGTACAAGGTGCCGGATGATCTATGCGGCCCGGCACCCAATCATGATGCCATCTAATTGATCAGTAGCTGCCCTGTGGCGGAGCAAAACAGTTGCTCCACACACATGATGACATCCTGTTGCGCGGCCAGCACCAAAAACATCATGATCAGTGCACTAAGTGGATTGCATCCCGTTCGCGGAGTGTCACTCGGAGTGTCACACAAATGCGGTGCCACTTTGAAGCCCTTGTCGAGGCAGTGGTTGACACCTGGAGCACAAACCTCCAACAGGATGGCACAGTCATATAGCTGGAATGACACACCTTCATCGACAAAGTGGAAATCAAGGACACTCATCAGCATTCCTATTGACACAGCACACACTAAAGCCTGTGCAACAAACCGATACAGACGACAACACGCCGTGAGGCTTGCCCCAGCCCGCAGGCTACATGGGGCCAATGAATGTGCTTGCCAGGGCCACTCAGCATATCTCCACACAAGGTGCAGCCCACCCTGTGTCATATTGCGCTGCAGTGGCACCATCATGGTACGCACTGTCACATCTGGGTGCAAGCCTAGTACAAGGAGTCACACCGAATTGTCCGATAACACTGAAGTACACTGCAACAACTTGCCAGGCGGTCCGACTGTGCACAACAGGGCATATGGCTGAGATGCAAACGCAACGCAGCAACGCACAACAGCCATTGCATCCCGGACATTATGTTTTGCTCTGTATGGTGCTAATACTGCTGCTGGCTGGGCTGCTCTGCATTCAAGGCAATGATTGCCCAAAACGACACGATGTCAGAACCACACGCCCAAGCACACTATGCCATATTTTGCTGGACCCACACCTTCCTGCTAGCGCTCAGTGCAGGCTGCATTGTCAAATAGCCCCAAGGCAACCGATACCATCCAAGTGAGGTGTGGGTGCTGCAGAAAGCAGGCCTCTCAGCCTCAACAAAATGCTCTACTGCTGCTCCGAGCAGCTTGCAGCTACACATAAGCTGAGCATTACCACCCCGAGGGGCCCAGCCCCTGCAACTGCGGCAGCAGCCGCCACTGCCATTGCCGCTGCCGCTGCTGCTGCCCTGTACACAGGCTTGAACTGGCTCGTGGGAAAGCAGGCCCTGCACAGCCGTGCAGTGCAGCAGGAAGCTATGCAGCACGCATAACGTTGTGCCCGCTCACCAGCTGCACCTACGGGGGCCACACCATGCTGCTGCATGTCGGGTTGCTGCAAGCATGGCTGATGCCAACGTAGGTCGGCACCCCGCGAACCCCAGTCGCATCCTGCTGGCCTGCTCAAAGCTGTAGGCCTGCCACACCTCCTGTTACTACTGCCGCTGGTGCTGCTGCGAGCTTTGTTGCTGCTGCCAGCGCCTTACACACTGGCTTGTGCTGGCGCCATGCGGCATGCTGGCAGTCCTTCCCACAGTAATATGCTGTGCGGCAGCCAGAGCATTTGGCTGAGACCTTGCCTACCAGCTGCGCCTCTGCGGGACAACTCAGGTTGCTGCAGCTGGGATTGTTGCATGCGCGGCTGATAGCAAAGGATGTCAGCACTTTGCCTGCTGCCTGCAGCTGTTCTTGCTGGGGAGGCCTTGCTACTTCTGCTATCTGCTGCTGCAGAGCCTGTGGGCCATATCCCAGAGCGGTCAGCTGCTGCACAGTGCCCTCTGCTGCCAGCCACTGCACCACGCCGACCAAGCTGGACTGGAGCTGCCGCAGGTTAACAGCAAACGGCAGACTCTGCAAACAGCAGCGGCCCAGCAGCACCAGCCACGGCATCACTGCAGTGCATACAGTGCTGCCTGCAGTGCTGTCATCACCACTGCTGCCGCGGCTGCTGCCACCGCTGCTGCCGCCGCCGCCACCACCGCTGCTTCTGCCGCCACCCCTGCTGCCGCCGTCGCCGCTGCTGCTGCTGCTGCTGGGACCAGCACCAGCTGAGCCGACACCTACTGCAACCTCTATCATAGATGTGACTGCCGCCAACACTGCTGTGCTGACCTTCTGCTTGGTGGAGGTCACTGCTGCCAGCAGGGCTAGCTCATTGCTGTCACTGCACACCTTGAGCAAGCTGCACAGTAGGCCGAACAGCTGCAGCACATCAGGGCTGCTTACATCCCCAGCAGCAGCAACAGGTGCCACCAAGGGACCCCTGGTGACAAGGATGGAGGTGGAGTTGCCCTGTCCCTCTAGGCCACCCAGCATGGGCCCAATAGGGCCCAGTATGCTGCTGGTGATCCCACCCATGATGCTTGAGGGTGCAGCTGATGCTGCTGTTGCCGTGACGCGCACACCCTTCTGCAGAAGCTCGCAGCACCGTGCCAGTGAGCCGGGCTGCAGGCTCTGGGCAATGGCAACCGCACCCTCAAGTGTGTCTGCAAGGTGCTGGCATGACCGTGTGAGAAGCTTGCTGCTGCTGCTGCTGCCACTGCTGCTGCCTGTGCTGGCCTCGTTGATCAGCCTGTCAAGTGCAGCTACACTCAACTCCAGAACAGCCTCCTGAGCTGTCATGAGCAGAGCGCGACCCCCCTGCCGCCTGCTGCAGCTTTGGCTGCTGCTGCAGCAGCTTCTGCCCATGCCTGCATGCGTAAGCTGCCACCCGGGCCACTGGCTCGCAGTCCTGCAGCAGCCTGGAGCGGGGCAAGCTGCACAACCACTGCAGGGTGACAGCTGACATGGACAGAGACAGGGCTGCTGTCTGGGGGTAGCGTAGTCTGCTGCGGTCATACTGCAGCAGCCAGTCCTGAGACAGCTCCAAAGAGCGCTGCAGGTACTGGTAATGCCGCAATTGGGCCACCAAATCCCCATAAAGCGAAGCCCATGAGCCCGACCCATGGTAACTTTCGTGGTAAGCCTTATAAACCTCTGTCGCCCACAGCCCTACCTCCCTGCTGCATCCCAGCTGCTCCAACATGCTGGTGTATGCTGCTGGCATGCTGGCAGCAAGCTCAGGGGACTGCCACTGCTCCCCTGACAAACCGCTGATGGTTGGCTTCTGGGTCCTGCTGCTGCTGCTACCAGTCGCAGGCTGCCTGGAGCTGCTGCCTCTAGGGGCACCCCGGCTGCTGCTACTGCTGCCAGCAGCAGCAGCCTGGCTGCTGCCAGTCTGGCTGCTGCTGCTGCTGCTGTTGGTGCTGCTGCTGCGGGTGGTTGCGGCCTTGATGGATGCAGCCCGCATGAAGTGAACCAACATCATCACTACAACTTCAAAGCACAGCCACTGGTGTGTGATCTCCCTCTGCGCTACTGCAAGGGCAGGGCCCTCAAGGCCAGTACCGCTGACCTGCACTGTGTGGTGTACTTGGCCAACCGGCTGCCCTGGCATGCGCTGCAGCAGAGCCAAAGCAGCTGTACAAGCTGTGCTGCCCTCAAGGTAGGAGCTACGCAGCCATTCCTCCATCCACTCCTGTTGCCCAATGTGTGCTAGGCCCAAGCTGATGTGCTGGATGCTGCCCAAGGCAAGCTGCATGGCTGGCAGCACACACTGTGCCCCTACTGCATCACTTGTGAGGAAGCGCTGCCCGTCAGGGAGAAGCAGCTCGTGCAGCTTCGCCAACAAGCTCAGCAAGTAGACGTTCTGCTGAGCTATGAGACCTGGCCTGGGGTCTGAGCCTGAGGCACTCACGATTGCCCGGAGTGCCTCAGGGCCTTGCAGGCCCTCACTGCTGCTGACCAGCAGGCCTGGAAGCACCGGCAGGAAGCCTGACTGCTGGACCTGCTCCCACATCTTCACCCTCAGCTCCCTGCTGCTGCTGCTGCTGCTGCTGCTGCCACCGCTGCTGCTGCTGCTGCCACCGCTGCTGCTGCTGCTGCTGCTGCCATGGCTGCTGACATTGGGTGGTGGCTGCAGATCCTTAGCAGCATGCGCCAACAGCACCTCTGCCATCAGCAGGCCAGCTGTAGAGGCTACACTTACATGCTGTGTGACCAGCTCGCGGCATTTCTTCAGCACCTTGAGAGGAAGCTGCAGCATGCACAAAGACCCAGGCAGGACAAAGGCACCTGAGTTTGAAATGAAATGGTGCCCAGGACTGCGAGCCCAAAAGCTTGCTGTTGCAATGCAACGTGAACCAAACCACAGCTAACTTCACTGTCAGTAGCGTAAATGTGTCGCACATGAGAGCTAGGGCCTCAGCACTTACAGATACATCCCGATTTGGGATGGTCATTGCTGGACGCTGAGCAATGCACACTGTAGGTTGTAGGGAGCTCTATGTATCCGTGCGTCACATGCATGCCAAGCCTCCAGCCACCCCTGCACAGTGACTGACATAGAGACGCAGAAAAGTTGTACCCGCTTCCGCAGAACTTGCCACTTTCAGTCCTGTCATATTCTTTCTCAGGTGCAGTCTCCCCCATGTGCTGGCTCTGCTGCTCACCCCAATGTTCAGAAGCTGCTGCCAAGTGTCCAAAGGAGTCCCCCATTTCAAGAGCTGGACAACGCAGTCCAATATAAACTTGAGTTCCTCAGGGATTTGAAAATCATCTGGGTTTCTTGCAGCATGTTCTGCGACTGCTTTGAGCGCAGTGGGGACGACCTCCCACACTGCAGCAGCGCATAGCGTTTCTAGGGCGTAACTGCTGAACCCTTGAAAAGTCAGTGAAGTTTGAAAATATGCCCCATAGTCTTAGCACATAGGCGTCAGAACAGTTGCATTCTACCCAGAAAATGCTTCTGGGCCAGCCAATTGGTGTGATTCTGCAGTCAATCGTGAGCAACATCACGGAATCCAAACTGGATCCACTGTGGCAACCGGTTGGATAACCGCGACAGATCAGGATAGTCTTCGCAATGGATTTAGTCGCCCATGCTCTGGATCTGTGCCGCAAGCAACAGAACTGGCAGGACAGGGCCTGTGCGCAACAGAACTGGGCTCGCTGCAACAGATATAGAGTCGCACGCAACAGAAGTAGTTGCAAAAGAAGTATTTGAACTCTCTAAAAGCAATTAGAGTCTTAAATCCTAGTCGCAAAGCCCACTAGGCGGACTAATAGCAGCAGCTGCTATTAGTCCGCCTAGTGGGCTTTGCGACTAGGATTTAAGACTCTAATTGCTTTTAGAGAGTTCAAATACTTCTTTTGCAACTACTTCTGTTGCGTGCGACTCTATATCTGTTGCAGCGAGCCCAGTTCTGTTGCGCACAGGCCCTGTCCTGCCAGTTCTGTTGCTTGCGGCACAGATCCAGAGCATGGGCGACTAAATCCATTGCGCAGACTATCCTGATCTGTCGCGGTTATCCAACCGGTTGCCACAGTGGATCCAGTTTGGATTCCGTGATGTTGCTCACGATTGACTGCAGAATCACACCAATTGGCAGAAGCATTTTCTGGGTAGAATGCAACTGCTCTGACGCCTATGTGCTAAGACTATGGGGCATATTTTCAAACTTCACTGACTTTTCAAGGGTTCAGCAGTTACGCCCTAGAAACGCTATGCGTAGATGCCTGTACAAGTGCAAGGGTTTTGCGAATACTCACAGATTGCCTCCAACGGGTTCTCAAAAGCCTATTCTGTGTTATTGCAACCATTTCGGCACGTCGAGGCAATGGCCTGCCTTTTTTGCCCCATGCAGCAGTCACAGATTTTCGAGGGGGTCTAAAAGCGTTCTTGGTTCGCACCGCACTGACTAAAAACAAAATCACGAACGTCCCAAAGTTTGAGCTGAGGCCACACGAATACAATGCACGTATGATCAGATCAAACGAAAGGAAGCATGCTACGCCCAGCAGCAAGGCGCCCTGGAGTCTCGAGTAAGCGCTTTGCAAGTAAAACAGGAGCTCCAAGGCAGCGTGGGTGCAAGTCCTCATCGTCTGTTTTCGTTGCTGCTGTTGCTGCTGCTGCTGCTGCTGCTGCTGCTGTTGTTGCTGCCTTGCCTTCTTTCAGAGTTTGGCCAAGCTACAGCGAACTGCTTTGACCCACTCGAGCAGAATGCAGCCAGAAACAAGTGCAGGAATGCTGTACAAGCAGCCGCAACAGTATGGGGCAAACCCTATGTCTTCCACATGCAGCAACAGCAGCCACAGCAACAACAGCAGCTGTGTGCAGCTGCCCAGCAAGGCCTCAAACACTGGTCCCAAGTGCAAGCAGCAGCTGGCGCAGAGGACGTCTGGTCTGAGCTTTGGTCTGGCCAGGCAGCAGACCTTGAAGGCCTCATGGGCAAGGCATTCAGCAAGGGCTTCGGTGCAAGCCTAGAAGAATCAACTTTACAACACTACGTAAGTGGCGAGCAATAGCTTTTGTTGGCGGGCCGTTGCTGCATTGGGGCAGTGGCTGGGGGGTGCAGACACAACATATGTACGCAGGTGCCCTGATTGGATTGCTGTTGTGTTCTTGTGCTTCACCGCAGTTGATCACCATGTACTGGGCACTGCTCCAGCTCGGCCGCAGGCTAGTGTTCCCACCTGAGTTTGCAGCTGGGCCAACAGCCATCAGCTTTGAGGAGGCTATCCAGTTCCATGACCCTGACCTGGACGTGAACGGCACGCTGGTCGTCAACCTCATGTTTCCTGCCACTGAGGGAACCATCAAGCGCTTGATGGATGGCTGGTGGGACATCAAGGTGAGCAGCAAGTGTGGTGAAGACACTTGCTTGCATGACAGGCTGCTGGCAGCAAGCTTGTGCCACAATCTGCAAGAGTTGTGTGTTTTGTTGACTCTCACCAGATGACATCTGTTGCAGGGAGGGCGACTGAACACAAAGGAGGCGTAGCTGCTGTCCACCCAACCCAACCACAGAGCCATGCCTGTGAGCTTCCAGACGTCCCTCATGATGCTCAAGTACTGGCAGGCCGGGCTGCTCGAGGCTCTGGTGGAGATCAAGTGAGTTCGGACTACAGCTTGGTGGCATTGCCCGCATCTGGCCACTGTACAGTGCAACCGCAGCAGCAAGTGCGCTGGCAGCCGAAAGCATGTTGTCTGGGCCTGACGCCTTTTCAACCATCAGCACATTGCATCCCCATGTGACTATGTGCTGCTGCGTCATGCCTTGCTTGCTACAGTGACCAGATGGCTCAGGCCAAGCAGGCAGGGCACCCCACCTGGCACCACCCTGGCTCATTGTGTGCTGGCCATCAATATGCACCTGGCTCAGCTGCTGCGCGCGCTCAAGTGGCGGCCCTCGGCATGTACAGCGTCTGTTGGCACATATTCTTCGCCGGCCGCCAGGCGGAGTGCTTCCGCAGTCTATGGACCAACAGCGGGGTTGACGGCATCGCCCTGGATGTTGCCCCTGCTGTCTGGGCAGTTGGCCAGGCTGGGCTACTCCGTACCTTCCAGAACGCCGTGGGCACCGGTTTTTACATGGTGAACTACCATTGCAAGGTAACAAAGGACAGCAAGCTTCCATGCTTGGGTATGGTGCTGTGCACTGTTGTGCCGTCTCCTTTGGCCAGCCACAGCTGAGTAGCCACAAACAACACAATGTCTTTGCCAAGGCACCCTTCGTGCTGTACCTCTTGTGATGTCTGATGTTGCAGTACGGCTATGACTATGGCCAGCCAGACTACATACCCTTCCTACCTGAGCCTTGCAGTGGGCTTTGCCTGGGCACCATCATCAGCTTGGCTTTCACAGTACTGACCTTCCTGCAGCCCCGCCCACCCAGCAAGCCAATTGTGCAGCACAAGAAGAACCAGCCCCCCAAGCAGACCCTTAAGAACGCCCGAGGCTTTGTGTTTGGTCAGTATGGCGATCTCAAGCACCTGCCAGCACTTGACGACCCTGCTGCGGGGGCGGTCAGCGGCACAGACGTGGCATCAATTGTCAATGCAGCCATCAGTAGCGCAGGTGCCATCACGCAGTGCTGGGCGGCGACACGTGCGGCAGGTGGGCCCCCACTCAGTCATAGCTGAGGCTGAGACTTGTGCAGGACAGCACTGTGGGTGTTGACAGATCAGGTGCAGAGCAGCCTTGGGTGCAGAGCAAGAGGGTTTGCAGATCAGCTTCAGGGGGCTGTGCACTCACTTGACATGTTTTGCCGGCTTCTGCCGCATGCTCTGTTGCCCCCTTGTCCAGGCCGTTCACCCCCCACGGGCCACCTTGCTGCTGACGTGGCCCAGCACAACAAACCTAGTCTGTACAGCATACGCAGCACCGCTGCTGGCCATGCGCAGTCAATGCGCGACCTCCTTGGAACAGGACCAGGCAAACTGCCCAGTGACTTCTGGCCGTTCCACATGCAGCGCGCAGGCCGCAGCCAGTTCAGCACAGCCACAAGACGTACTTTGACAACTACGTCAAGGCTTTTGGTGCTTCTCTGCCCTACATGCGCAGCGCCGGCCTGGGCCTGCAAGTTGTCACATTCAGGGAGAGCATGACATCATGGTGAGTCTTGCAGCTTTTCCATGGGGTTGCTGCTTCGGCTGCGGTGTTTGCTTTGCTTCCTTGGGTTGGCTGCTCCTTGCCCTGCTGGTTTGCACACAGCCACTCTGGTACACCTGTCTGCTCTCGAAATCGATGTACAGACCTGACAAAACAGCATGCCTGCCGGCACCATCTACTTCTGTGTGCAGGCGCCCAATGGCAGCCAATGAGCAGCTGGTGTCCCAGCTCGGTGCTGCCGAGAAGGCTGCCCTTGCTGCAGCTGCTGAGCAAGGGGAGCTGTATACAGCCAACACAACGACTGACAGCATCTACACAGAGCTCATCACAGTGTGGCAGCAGCTGGCAGCCTCGCAGGCATGCTGCAGTGCAAGGCAGGCCCGCTGCTGCACTGTGGCTATGCGCTGCCGCCCTTCCTGCCCAGGATTGATCTGGCGTGGCTCAACATGACCCCCATTGAAGCACAGGGCTGCAGCACCAGCCTGCTGCAGCGCATAGAGGCAGCCAACAGCGCCCTGTTTGGCCACAGCCAGCAGCACCCCAGCGCCCTGTGCTGCTGCAGAACTTGGTGGATTTGTGGTGCTGTGACTGGGAAATTGTGAAGTTGTCTTTTGCCAGCCCTGGCGCCCAGGAGGCCTCAAACACAGCAGCAGCAACTGCAGCCGTTCTTTCCTCCCTGCTGAGTGCAGCACAGATGGCTGCTGCAGCGGCACGTGGTGACCAGCAGGCGGCAGACTGGCAGCCGCAGCCACAGCTGCTTTGGCAAGTGCTGCTGCCAACCACGTGCGGCACGCTGGTCGTCAACCTCATGTTTCCTGCCACAGGGCCAGCAGCAGCTTGATGCATGGCTGGTGGGACATCAAGGTGAGCAGCAAGTGTGGTGAAGACACTTGCTTGCATGACAGGCTGCTGGCAGCAAGCTTGTGCCACAATCTGCAAGAGTTGTGTGTTTTGTTGACTCTCACCAGATGACATCTGTTGCAGGGAGGGCGACTGAACACAAAGGAGGCGTAGCTGCTGTCCACCCAACCCAACCACAGAGCCATGCCTGTGAGCTTCCAGACGTCCCTCATGATGCTCAAGTACTGGCAGGCCGGGCTGCTCGAGGCTCTGGTGGAGATCAAGTGAGTTCGGACTACAGCTTGGTGGCATTGCCCGCATCTGGCCACTGTACAGTGCAACCGCAGCAGCAAGTGCGCTGGCAGCCGAAAGCATTGTCTGGGCCTGACGCCTTTTCAACCATCAGCACATTGCATCCCCATGTGACTATGTGCTGCTGCGTCATGCCTTGCTTGCTACAGTGACCAGATGGCTCAGGCCAAGCAGGCAGGGCACCCCACCTGGCACCACCCTGGCTCATTGTGTGCTGGCCATCAATATGCACCTGGCTCAGCTGCTGCGCGCGCTCAAGTGGCGGCCTCGGCATGTACAGCGTCTGTTGGCACATATTCTTCGCCGGCCGCCAGGCGGAGTGCTTCCGCAGTCTATGGACCAACAGCGGGGTTGACGGCATCGCCCTGGATGTTGCCCCTGCTGTCTGGGCAGTTGGCCAGGCTGGGCTACTCCGTACCTTCCAGAACGCCGTGGGCACCGGTTTTTACATGGTGAACTACCATTGCAAGGTAACAAAGGACAGCAAGCTTCCATGCTTGGGTATGGTGCTGTGCACTGTTGTGCCGTCTCCTTTGGCCAGCCACAGCTGAGTAGCCACAAACAACACAATGTCTTTGCCAAGGCACCCTTCGTGCTGTACCTCTTGTGATGTCTGATGTTGCAGTACGGCTATGACTATGGCCAGCCAGACTACATACCCTTCCTACCTGAGCCTTGCAGTGGGCTTTGCCTGGGCACCATCATCAGCTTGGCTTTCACAGTACTGACCTTCCTGCAGCCCCGCCCACCCAGCAAGCCAATTGTGCAGCACAAGAAGAACCAGCCCCCCAAGCAGACCCTTAAGAACGCCCGAGGCTTTGTGTTTGGTCAGTATGGCGATCTCAAGCACCTGCCAGCACTTGACGACCCTGCTGCGGGGCGGTCAGCGGCACAGACGTGGCATCAATTGTCAATGCAGCCATCAGTAGCGCAGGTGCCATCACGCAGTGCTGGGCGGCGACACGTGCGGCAGGTGGGCCCCCACTCAGTCATAGCTGAGGCTGAGACTTGTGCAGGACAGCACTGTGGGTGTTGACAGATCAGGTGCAGAGCAGCCTTGGGTGCAGAGCAAGAGGGTTTGCAGATCAGCTTCAGGGGGCTGTGCACTCACTTGACATGTTTTGCCGGCTTCTGCCGCATGCTCTGTTGCCCCCTTGTCCAGGCCGTTCACCCCCCACGGGCCACCTTGCTGCTGACGTGGCCCAGCACAACAAACCTAGTCTGTACAGCATACGCAGCACCGCTGCTGGCCATGCGCAGTCAATGCGCGACCTCCTTGGAACAGGACCAGGCAAACTGCCCAGTGACTTCTGGCCGTTCCACATGCAGCGCGCAGGCCGCAGCCAGTTCAGCA
Organism: Desmodesmus armatus; assembly: GCA_007449985.2. Taxonomy (NCBI): domain Eukaryota; kingdom Viridiplantae; phylum Chlorophyta; class Chlorophyceae; order Sphaeropleales; family Scenedesmaceae; genus Desmodesmus; species Desmodesmus armatus. The sequence continues at coordinate 75,975 of VIIQ02000127.1, read as the reverse complement.
ACAGCCACAAGACGTACTTTGACAACTACGTCAAGGCTTTTGGTGCTTCTCTGCCCTACATGCGCAGCGCCGGCCTGGGCCTGCAAGTTGTCACATTCAGGGAGAGCATGACATCATGGTGAGTCTTGCAGCTTTTCCATGGGGTTGCTGCTTCGGCTGCGGTGTTTGCTTTGCTTCCTTGGGTTGGCTGCTCCTTGCCCTGCTGGTTTGCACACAGCCACTCTGGTACACCTGTCTGCTCTCGAAATCGATGTACAGACCTGACAAAACAGCATGCCTGCCGGCACCATCTACTTCTGTGTGCAGGCGCCCAATGGCAGCCAATGAGCAGCTGGTGTCCCAGCTCGGTGCTGCCGAGAAGGCTGCCCTTGCTGCAGCTGCTGAGCAAGGGGAGCTGTATACAGCCAACACAACGACTGACAGCATCTACACAGAGCTCATCAACAGTGTGGCAGCAGCTGGCAGCCTCGCAGGCATGCTGCAGTGCAAGGCAGGCCCGCTGCTGCACTGTGGCTATGCGCTGCCGCCCTTCCTGCCCAGGATTGATCTGGCGTGGCTCAACATGACCCCCATTGAAGCACAGGGCTGCAGCACCAGCCTGCTGCAGCGCATAGAGGCAGCCAACAGCGCCCTGTTTGGCCCACAGCCAGCAGCACCCCAGCGCCCTGTGCTGCTGCAGAACTTGGTGGATTTGTGGTGCTGTGACTGGGAAATTGTGAAGTTGTCTTTTGCCAGCCCTGGCGCCCAGGAGGCCTCAAACACAGCAGCAGCAACTGCAGCCGTTCTTTCCTCCCTGCTGAGTGCAGCACAGATGGCTGCTGCAGCGGCACGTGGTGACCAGCAGGCGGCAGACAGGGCAGCCGCAGCCACCGCTGCTTTGGCAAGTGCTGCTGCCAACCACGTGCAGCAGCTGCAGGCAATCACAACAGGGCAGCAGCAGCCAGCAGCAGGTGCTGTGCTGCTGGGCAGCAGTATTGGGGCAGTCAGTGTGGGACCGGCGGTGGCAGCCAGCATGGGGACTGGTGGTGCAGCAGGGGCAGGTGTTGTCACCACTGCTGCTGGCATGCCAACAGGGGCGCCTCCCGCTAAGCAGGCTGCAGCTGGTGCAGGACCTGGCAGTCGTGGTGTCAGCGCCAACACAGTGCCAGCGGTCCCGTTACTGAGCACTGCTGCACCATTGGGCGCACACCAAGCACCTTCAGCACCAGTTGCAGCTGGTGCGCCAGACCCCATCACCCAGCCACCCCAAACACTGCAGGCAGCAACAGCAGACGCAGAAGGATTGGCACAGCAGCTGGGAGGGCTGCAGCGCCTGGCACGCAGATTCTGTGGCGTGGTGCTGGCTTGCTCGTGCTGCTGAATGGGCCCTGGGGTGGCAAAGCAAGGCAGCTGGGGGAAGGCAGGGCAGTCGTCGGTGATCAACAGTACAGTCACTTCACTGTGCTGCAGCTCATGGCCACAGAGGGGCTGTTGCTGCAGGAAGGGCGCAGCCATGCGGTTTCGGTGCGTGTGGCAGGCGAGTACTTGCCAGCAGAGCAGCCACGCACAGGCCACTGGAGCAAGGTACAGCACAGCATCAGCATAACTCCCGGACGCGACCTGCTGCTATCCTGCCAGCCACAGCACACATGGGGTGCACGCTTTACCGCAACCTGTCCTGCAGCAGCCAGAAGTTACCTGGCGCTTTATGACAACTTAGGTGACGCTGACATCACTGCCGCCCTAGGTGAGCACAGGGGTCAATCGTCTTTTGAGCTCACTTTCTGTAGTGATTGTGGGTCCCAAACTATTGAACCTGTTCAAAGTCTCTAGGAAATCCACCAGATGGGGGTTGTCTGGGTGACGCTGCCAAATCTTGAATAATTTTGCACTAGCTGTGCTGTCACCTCTTATAAGGTCAGCATAGTCAATGCCCAGCAAGCTCAAAGTGCTTTCCAATTTGCCGCGCACAGCTGGCCTCCTGGGCGGTAGCTGTTGCTGCTGCCGGCTGCGGCCTGCATGCGGTGCGGCGGCCGCTCCTGCTGCCGACAGCACTTGGCTGCTCGTGCCCTCTGTGGCTACAGGTGGTGCTACGTTGCATTCACGCACCGCCTGCAGGTTGCGGTAATAGTAGCACAAGCACTGCGCAACTGCGTCCGCCATGTCATGCCTCGAGGTGTTGGTATGTCCCACCCAGCTTTCCAAATTGTGAGGCTTCTTGCTGAATTGGTTGAGAGGCTGGCCAGGATCCAGCAGCTCGCTGACCTTTGCAACCACTCTTTTTTTGCGCTCGTACCTTGTGTTCTTGGCCCACCCTTCTAACCCAAAAATGGATACCGCTTGGTTGCCTGTATGAGTCTCACATCAATCTGGTGTGCTCTAAAATACATCGCTACAGCTGACTCCAGCTGAAGGTTGAAAATGAGCCCAGCTTTGCTTTCACTGTCAAAGAACTGCTGTTCTATCAGTACCCAATAAGGCCGGCCCTGCAACATGGTTTCCACTTGATACTTGATGGCATCTAGGTGTCTCTTCACGGCCTCGTAGTCATGGACTACAGACGCATGCTCATCCAGCAGACGTCGTTTCGACAACCACAAGATTTGCTGAGCTGACGGCTGTCCGTCAAAGAGACACATGGCTGCATTGATCGAGCCCACGTCAACACTAAGACAGACCTCAGATATGGGTTGTGGGGCAGCTCTGAGCATGCCCTGGATGTTGTGTGATGGTGACATATGTCTACATAATCCCTGGCCTGCTGTACTCTTGCTGCTGCTGTTCTGCAGGCCGCCTCTCCTACGTGCCCCACAGACCACCCACCGGGGCCGCAGCCGCCAGCAAAGAAGCAGGCAGCGGAGCGCTGCTGTCAGCTGCTGAGCCAGGCATCACAGCACAACAGCAGGAGTGCGTGCACCCCCCAGCGCAGTCGCCGTTCAGTGCAGTAGCATGCACAGTGGGCGCACTCGTGCCGTCAGGCTACAGCACAGAGGGCCTGCTGCGAGCAGCGCGGGGGTCTGTCAACGCACTTGCCCTCAGCCAGGGTGGCGAGGCAGCAGATGCAGCATATGCAGCAGCGGTTGACGCTGTCAGGGCACTGGTCAGCCGTGCCAGCGGCTCTGTTGCGTCTACTGCGCACACGGCTATCACCAGTGGTTTGCTGTGCCTGTATGATGCTGCTGACGGGGGCACAACAGCACCAGCAGGCACTCTGCAACAAGTGTTGAGTGGCCTCCGGACCTTGGCTGCAGCAGCAGCTGCAGCAGGACAGCCACAGTCAGCACCAGCACTACCCATTCACCAGTCAGATGCCATTGGCGCTGTGATTCCAAAGGGTGAGTCTGCGGTCACACAGTACAGCAAATGCTTGTGGAGGTGTCTGCTGCGTGCCAGACTAAGAAGGGACCCTACTCTTTTGTACAAGTGCCTGCAACATACAACGGCAGCGTTGCGCATGCTAAACAGGGTAGCTGTATACATTTTAGGAGGCTGAGACAGAGTGTCTGACAGCCCTGTTGCCTACATGATGCAGTGCTGGTGGTGCTGTGCTTTATTCAAGTTGCTGCACCCCTGCTGAAGTGTTGCTTTGCGGCCTCGCATTAGGCATGATGATTGACAAAAAACAAGGCTCTAAACCACTGCGCCTTGGATTTTGGTTGTTGCAGGTGACAGCACACAAGCAGCATCAGGTGACCAAGCCTCAGGGCCCCCAGCAGCAGCAGCCATCGTCAGGCCGCTGGGCAGCATGGGGCGCGGGACTGGGTCACCTGAGCAGCAGATACTGGGACAGGGTGACCACTGTGCCAAGTGTGCAGCACGTCTCTGTCGGAAGCACTGCATAGACTGCAAACAGCTGTTCGGCGCTGGCACAACACGTGGCGTGCTCTGCAGGGGTGAGGGATGCCAGCAGTACTTCCACCTGTACTCCTGCGAAGCTGCCGCAGCAGCAGCCAGCGGGGTTATGAACGATGCAAGGCCTTAGCGGCAGCAGATGTGCAGCTCGTGCAGCTCATGCAGCGCCCAAGCAGCTGCTGTGGCAGCCTTGACAGCAGCAACAAGCGAGGAGGATGAGGGTGATGCTGCAGTTGCCGGAGCACGCAAGCGGCGCAGGCCTGCTGGGGGTGGCGGCATGCCTGGACGGTGGCTGCAGGGGTGGGACAGGAGTGGCACGTGCAGGAGGGCGACTTTGTGGTCATGCGGGAGGAGCCAGCAGCAGCAGCAGGAGACCCTCACACGTTTGTCGTGCATGGCACTGGGAGTGTTGTGGGGTATGTCAGCGTGTTCAGGGTGGTTGCCTTTGAGCGCCAGGCCGTCCGTGTGAGCTGCTTCTTCAATGAGCAGCGCAGCCTGTTGCAGCCGCTGCAGGTGCAGGGGGACGCACAGCAGCAGCAGCAGCGGGCACTCAGCAGTCTCAGGGGTGCAGTGGCACATGTGTTGGAGCCTGATTACACAGGAGAAGTGTTGCTGCAGTTGGATGCTGAGGTTGTGAATGTTGTGCGTGAAGTGTTGTTTGCGTGATAGAGTGTGTTGTGGTTGATGGTGCCACTGGCAGGTGATCGAGTGTGTTGCTGGTGTGGTTTTGTGTCGAGTGTGGGGCGGGGAGTGCCCGCCTACTGGCAGCAGCTGTGTTGGTGCATCAGTCCCTTAGTTTGCAGGTGTGTCAATAGATGGTACAGGGGCATGTGTGTGTATGTGTTTGCTGGGGCAGTCAAATCAAATCAAACGTACACCTTTCACAGTCGGCCAGAAAGTGTTGGCGCATGTACTAGAGGACCACCAACTGGGTAGGGCACAGAGCACATGCGTACATTGTCCAGTCACAACAAGAGTAACACAACAACTGATCAGCACCATTGACACTTCACCACAAAACACATCAATCAAGAGTCCAGCTGCACCTGCATCTCTTCCGACAGCACACTCCTGATACCGGCCTGCAGGCCCTTCAGCGCATCCGGGTTGCTTGGGGGAGCCTGTATGCTGAGGTAGCATCATACTTGTCGACACGCGTGTCAGCCATGGCGCAGAACGCATCCCAGCAGTTGGCCTTGCTGCGCAGCTTCCTGTCCTTGCGGAACCTGTTGCTGCCCTCACCGTGGTAGAGGTAAAACCCCTGTGCTCCCCTGCTCTTTGAGTTGGTGTTTTCAACCTGGAAGGTGACATCATTCGTGACCATGCGCAGCAGCTGCGTTGCTGCAGCCAGGGGGTGTGTGCCGCTGCGGACCCCAAACATGTCGTCCTCGCTGGGCTCGCCATAACTGATGGGAGCAGCCCAAGCTTCAGCACTGGCAGTTGCGATGCGCTCCGCAAGCAGCTGGTACTGAGTCACTCCTGTGATGTCAAGCACAACGGGGGCCTCTGCTGCAGCTGGTGAGGATGAAGAAGCCGCCACTGCTGTGCCTGAGGTGTCGAGGCCTAGCACCTGCGCGGACACACACACACACACACACACACACACACACACACACACACACACCACACACACACACACACACACACACACAATGCCAGCAAAGCACAGATGTTGATAATGAGACCTGTATGCCGTCCCTGGCCTTCAAGGCGCAGCATCTGGCATGCACACCAGCTGGGCCGACACGCACAAAACAACGTGCTTCTGGCAACACTGCTCTGGCATGCCAAGGACGCACCTGGTTCTCAGCAATGGCCGCAAGAACTGCATTCATTTGCTGCCAGTAGAAAGCATGCTGCTGATCATCGCCTGCAGGTGGATCTGCCAGGGAGACTCTGTCCTTGAAGAACTGAGGCAGCTGGTTGTATGTGTGAACTGCTTGTGACCTCCAGTCACTCTCCCCTGCCAATTGCAATGCAAATAGTGTGAGCCCAACGCGACTCATATGCGCTGTGAGGTGCTTACAAGCCCTGGACACAAAGAATACCACTGCAGAGTGCCCACCTGCATCCAGGCTGGCACAGCCTGCTGCTGTTCCCGCCTGTTCACCTTCAGTGCTGCCCATCCGCCTGTTGTGGCCTGAGCCTATGTTTGGGACACTTACACGATGCAGCGTATATGGTGAACGTTCTTGTTCATGGTGAACGAGCACTGAACACTCAGCCTGCAGACAGGTAGAGGATGTTCAAACTACACCCCTCCAGGCAGGTAGAACGGCACCAGCTCACAGAAAGAAAAGCAGCATCATCAAGTTTGTGTTATACTGAAGACCCATGCACACAGCTGCATCAACATCCACTCTCTCACGGCGCTCTTTTGACACCTGACGCACCATCACGGACCGGGAGTCACGGCTCTCTTTGTCGGCCACCCTGTCTCGCCTGGCATCATCACAGATCGTTTCGACTTCTGTTTAAGAGGTCTTTTCACAGTTTCAAGGTCCACAGGAGCCCTTGTATCTTCGGTGTCCTGCAACTGCTGTGCTGCTGGTTCTCCCCAACGTCAAACAGGCTGCTACGAGGCATCATGCAGGGTATGTACAAACATCAGACGTGTGCTTTATGCATGCACAACGGAGATACGTTATGAACATCTCCACCACTTACAACTCCTCCACAGGATCTGTCCTTGTTGGCTGCTTGCTCTCCTTGCCCATGCAGGTTGCAACATCACCATCAACTTGCCTGGTTGTGTTTTGGTGGCATACATGCAGCCAGGCAAGGTGGATATACAGCAATTTGGCTGCAAGCACAAGCTCAAAACCAGCACAGACAGCTCAGGTCACTTTCTTGTTGATGCTGCCACAATCAAGGTTGGGGGGGAGCAGATCGTACTGCAGAACACACCCATCAAGGACCTTGTGGCCTACAGCAACAGGGTCATACTGGCAGGTGGTGAGGACCTGACCATTGAGTGGCTGCGGGCTCGCGCTGTAGGCTCTGTCCAGGTGGAGTGCATCGACGGCAATGTAGCAAACCTGGTGCCCTCCAACCTGCGGCAGTTTGTGCCCAACCCACTCGACCAGCCTCGCCCACAGCTGCCGCCCGTGTGCTTTGCACCCTTCCCCTCTCTTGACAAGATGCCTCAAACCATCTGTGGTGCACCAGCAGTCGCAGGCAAGCACACATGCTCGTCCCACCTTGAGCAGGAGGCACTGGCAGTTGCAGCCCATGACGGAGCACAGCTGTTCATGTACAAGTCCTGGCTGCGCCGTGAGCTGCAGCTGCAGGCTCGCCTGCAGGCGTCACCATCGGCACACCGCGCATCCTGCGGCCACACTGATGGCAGCAGCAGCAGCAGCAGCAGCAGCAGCAGCAGCAGCAGCAGCAGCAGCAGCAGCAGCAGCAGCAGCAGCAGCAGCGCAGCTGTTGAGCACGGTGAGGGGGTGTGCTCCAAGCCTGACAGCTGCCTCACATGCCTGGCTCGCAAGCAAGCAGAGGTCGAGTTGGCTTTGGAGCCCTTCTGCAAGGAGTACACCTTCCCCAACCCGTGGGGCCCCCCTCACAAGGTCTTCATGCACCCTTGGGCACAGACACCGTGGTGGCACATCTACTTCTCAGGCTACAAAGGGCAGGGGGGCACTCGCACAGACCCTCATGCAGGAAACTGCTTGGTGGTGAGCCCTGGTGGCCGGCTGTGCTGCGAGCCAGTTTGGGCAGGTGACGTCTACGCAGGGGAGTTCCCGCGCCTCATGTGCCTGCGCCACATTGTGCAGGACTATAGGTGCGACCTGGAGACGATCGTCAAGTATCACATGCACTACTACTCGTGCACACAGCGGGGGAAGGAGCCCAATCACTACAAATTCTACCTTCGGGAGCGCCCTAAAGTCACTGGGGACAAGTTTGTGGCCATCATGCATGCCAAGTACCCCAACAGCTGCTGATGCTCTCCATAGGCTGGCACAGCCGTTGCGCTTGTTGCAGGCGGCAGTGTGTGGATAGGGGTGTGCAGCCGGATGGGTCGTGTGCTTGGCAGGCTATGCTGTTGGCCTAATGCATTGTTTGTGTGTCAGGTGTGTGTGTGGCTTTGGTGACCGGTGACCGGTGACCGTCACCAGTCACCTGTCACCAGGCTGACAGCAGGCTACTACGTCATGATAAATATTGGGATAGGCGGGGAGGGTATGCAGACAACCCAAGTCATGCCATGTCACGGTTGTGACATTGTTGCAGGCGGCATTGTGTGGGTGAGGTGTCCAGCCGGCTGGGCAGTGTGCTTGGCAGGCTGTGCTGTCGGCCTAAAGCATTGTTTGTGTGTCAGGTGTGTGGTGTGGGTCAGTGACCGGTGACCAGTGACCGTCACCAGTCACCTGTCACCAGGCTGATAGCAGGCTACTACGTCATGATAATCTTGGGGATAGCTGGGAGGGAATGCAGACAACCCGGGTCACGCCCTGTCACGGTGACGTGCAGCCCACACGCGAGACATCCCAGCTTATGGGCTGCGTGCTGCCTGGGGTGCTGGGTGAGCTGTGCAGCAATATTGCTGCATGAATTGGACTGAGGATGGACTGCATTTGGCCTTGCATGGGCTCGTTGCTGTAGCTTGTTGGTCTGTTAAGATGAATGCAGGCCCCACAGTAACCCTCACTCTTGTGTTGACAAAGTCATATCAAGAAGGGGCGTATTTTGTTGCAGCAGCGATGTGCGGCGTAGCCCTGGCTGGCTGCTTTGGTGTAGTGATGGTGGGCTGCAGCCAGCCAGCATGCAGTTACCTTGACAACCGCCACACATGTGAGTATATGTGGGTTGCTGTGTAACTGACCAGTTGAAATGTGCTGGAAGCACACTGAAGGCTCGGAAGGTGCAATGCACACTGGCATTCACCGTGGGACGCAACCAGCAGCATGTTCACATGCACGCAGTGCAAAATCACCTCCTTCAACAGACCCAGCAGCACCCCTGAACTTGCTTGCACGATTATCGCAAGAGCACTGCACTCTCCACATGCCTGCACGTTTCTGCTCATTGCAAATACATGGCACTCTGTGAACTCTGTTCGAACAGCTTCGGCTGGGCAAAGGATAGCGCGAAGCACGTCGGCACAAGCTGCTAAGCAAACCACGATGTGGCCAACAACCACATTCGATGCATTCTTGACGGCGTTCTCAGGGCACTAAGTACCTCCCGCTGCCACCCCTATCGTCACGTTACGATGTCACTTAAGGGCCCGGCGGTCCAGCTGCAGGCAGGGACCTGTGGGTGCGGGATGAACTCGTTCGCAGCAGACACTCACAGCTTCGGCAGTATGGTATTGCACAAACTGCACGACGTTGAGGTCCACTTGGAGGCCATGAAGCAGCAAATCGCCAGCTTCGAAGGAGCCATCACAAACCTCAAAGGGTTGCTGAGTGTTCACGAACACAGCAACGCGGTGACAACACCACAAACAGCGCCGTGATACCATTGGAGGGCATGTCAGCAACAGGATTACAGTGCCAAGGGTTGCTTGTGGGGGAGTCAGCAGTGCAACCTCCAACACAAGCAAGACTGCCAATCCTGTGGCGATCATTGTGGTGACTGCAGGCGCCCACTTTGACACGTGCCTGCACCTGTCAGTGTCCCGCGCAGGGAACAGCTTGGTACCATCACCCTGCTTCAAATGGCAAGGCATCTGGCGACAACCACAGTACATTGCGCCCCTCAACGTGACGGTCAATGACTACCCAAACCTCTCCTCTGCATACCAGCAACACAGCAAAACCAGATGCGCCAGGCGGCCCTGCCCTCCCCCCAGCACGACAGCGTTGCTGTGCACTCACTGACAGTGCCAGGGACACCCAAACACGTGATCGTGGAAGCACCAACCACCAGCTCATCGGCTTGCTAGAAGATGATACAGCCTTGTCAGTGGTGACGCGCAAGGGCTATGCAGGCTCACTCAGGCGACTCTTCCGTGGTGGCCCTGGCAGGAACGGAGCTCCTGCATACACGGCTCTGCTTCCCAATGCAAGTCTGCTTTGGTTAATCAAGAACCCAGAGCAAACATGTGCGCTGCTCAAAGCAGCATTGGCCAGCAGAGGCACACACAGCCCACAAGCCCTCAAGAGCTACGTGGACCCGCTCATGAGCATCGTCGATTATGTAGACATATGTCACCATCACACAACATCCAGGGCATGCTCAGAGCTGCCCCACCCCATATCTGAGGTCTGTCTGAGTGTTGACGTGGGCTCGATCAATGCAGCCATGTGTCTCTTTGACGGACAGCCGTCAGCTCAGCAAATCTTGTGGTTGTCGAAACGACGTCTGCTGGATGAGCATGCGTCTGTAGTCCATGACTACGAGGCCGTGAAGAGACACCTAGATGCCATCAAGTATCAAGTGGAAACCATGTTGCAGGGCCGGCCTTATTGGGTACTGATAGAACAGCAGTTCTTTGACAGTGAAAGCAAAGCTGGGCTCATTTTCAACCTTCAGCTGGAGTCAGCTGTAGCGATGTATTTTAGAGCACACCAGATTGATGTGAGACTCATACAAGCAACCAAGCGGTATCCATTTTTGGGGTTAAGGGTAGCCAAGAACACAAGGTACGAGCGCAAAAAGAGTGGTTGCAAAGGTCAGCGAGCTGCTGGATCCTGGCCAGCCTCTCAACCAATTCAGCAAGAAGCCTCACAATTTGGAAAGCTGGGTGGACATACCAACACCTCGAGGCATGACATGGCGGACGCAGTTGCGCAGTGCTTGTGCTACTATTATCGCAACCTGCAGGCGGTGCGTGAATGCAACGTAGCACCACCTGTAGCCACAGAGGGCACGAGCAGCCAAGTGCTTCGGCAGCAGGAGCGGCCGCCGCACCGCATGCAGGCCGCAGCCGGCAGCAGCAACAGCTACCGCCCAGGAGGCCAGCTGTGCGCGGCAAATTGAAAGCACTTTGAGCCAGCTGGGCATTGACTATGCTGACCTTATAAGAGGTGACAGCACAGCTAGTGCAAAATTATTCAAGATTGGCAGCTCACAGGCATGGCTCTGTGGTGGGTTTGGTGGACAGCAGCTTCGCCTCCTTTGTGTTTGGGCCCACCCTGCAACAGAAAGTGAGCTCAAAAGACACAACTCCCTGTGCACACCTTGCTGGCAGCAGCCTGTGATGTCAGCTTCACCAACTTGTCTAATGCACCAGCCATCCATCAAGCGCTGCAGGTTCCATGTGGCAGGAAACATGAGGTTGACGACCAGCATGCCGTTCTGTGGCTGGTCAGAGTCATGGAACAGGTAGCCTCCTCAAAGCTGATGGCTGTTGGCCCAGCTGCAAACCTTGCCCAGTGGCCTGTGCCGAGCTGAGCTGTGCCAAGTACACAACTGCGGTGAAGCACAAGCACAACGCAATCCAATCATGGCTGCGTACCCCCCAGCCACTGCCCCAATGCAGCAACGGCCCGCCAACAAAAGCTATTGCTCGCCACTTACGTAGTGTTGTAAAGTTGATTCTTCTAGGCTTGCACCGAAGCCCTTGCTGAATGCCTTGCCCATGAGGCCTTCAAGGTCTGCTGCCTGGCCAGACCAAAGCTCAGACCAGACGTCCTCTGCGCCAGCTGCTGCTTGCACTTGGGACCAGTGTTTGAGGCCTTGCTGGGCAGCTGCACACAGCTGCTGTTGTTGCTGTGGCTGCTGTTGCTGCATGTGGAAGACATAGGGTTTGCCCCATACTGTTGCGGCTGCTTGTACAGCATTCCTGCACTTGTTTCTGGCTGCATTCTGCTCGAGTGGGTCAAAGCAGTTCGCTGTAGCTTGGCCAAACTCTGAAAGAAGGCAAGGCAGCAACAGCAGCAGCAGCAGCAGCAGCAGCAACAGCAGCAACGAAAACAGACGATGACGACTTGCACCCACGCTGCCTTGGAGCTCCTGTTTTACTTGCAAAGCGCTTACTCGAGACTCCAGGGCGCCTTGCTGCTGGGCGTAGCATGCTTCCTTTCGTTTGATCTGATCATACGTGCATTGTATTCGTGTGGCCTCAGCTCAAACTTTGGGACGTTCGTGATTTTGTTTTTAATCAGTGCGGTGCGAACCAAGAACGCTTTTAGACCCCCTCGAAAATCTGTGACTGCTGCATGGGGCAAAAAAGGCAGGCCATTGCCTCGACGTGCCGAAATGGTTGCAATAACACAGAATAGGCTTTTGAGAACCCGTTGGAGGCAATCTGTGAGTATTCGCAAAACCCTTGCACTTGTACAGGCATCTACATCTTGGTGGCTGAGATATGACCTCTGCTGGTTGCGCATGTGGATTGCCTCGAGCTGACCCTTGACCTGCACCACAGTTTGAAAGGACATTCAGTTTTAGAGTGCACTGCATGAATACTCAACCTGATGGCTTCATGATGAGCATCGCCCGTTGCCTATACTCAGCTGCAGCAGCAGATTGCCTGTGCCAGGTGCAGCATGCCCACCTTGGACAGTTGTTGTTTGTTCTTCATGGTCAAGACAAACAATTTCAGATCAAAGCAGCTGCCGTGAGATGCGCGTAGGCGTGCTTGTGCACAACAGCAGTGCTGCCCAACGGCAGGGAGAACGACACCCCGTACGATGAAGAACAGGACCACGAGGGGAATAACGAGGACAGCGATGCTATTTCGCGTGCTTCGGACAGAGAAGTATACCATACCGGTCATCTGGTGCACGGTGGACAGAATCGCTGGCGCATGACGCGCTACCTTGGCGCAGGTGACGGGTGCACAATACAACACGGTCCGAAGTATTCCGAGTCAAAGCACCAAAAAAACCCTCATCATGCTTCTCCTAATTGCATCGTCGAGTCAAGTCGCAGTGCCCGCCCACAGTGCATTGACGGTTACTCCACATGCAGGACCAACAGTGCATTGCCTCCTGCAGGCTTGTCAGCGCAGCTGCCATGACGTCTGTACGTCGCAGGTCGTCTGTATTGGAGCACCGAGCTATAGCTTGTGCAAGGGAGAGCTGCTAGTTGTCATGGAATTCAATGCTGTACTATGCTCTGGAGCATGCAGGATGCCGCTCTCACCCACTTGCAGGGGGGCAAGTTGGCAAAAGCGGATATCTGTGATCAACAGGTGGCCAAGTCATACTGAGTGTGACTTACCTTCTTTGACTGCGCACAACTGACGACGCCCCACCTGCATACAGCTGCGGCGGCCAAAGATCTCCTGGAGAGCGCCAAGGCAGCTGATATTTGAAAAGCTATGTACACTCTGACACCGAGCCCAGCATGTGGCACATGCAACAGTTGCATGCAGGCCCAGATGTCGCTTCTAAAGGAATATCAACCCAATGCTTTGATGCAGCTGCACGGTCTGTTTCCAACAGTACTGCAGTGCTGTGTCAACTTCATCAAGGCCACATCATGCTCAGTGTTGCTGAGACGCGCAGCGGGCGGAATCTGGCTGCTGTTTTGGCATGGCACACCATGACATCGCGTCCGAGTCAGACAACGGCACACACACAATGTGGGGTACTGCCTGGCCGTGCGCCGCTGATAGTATCACTATGTCAAGGGTATCAGTCTCAGGTAGTTGGCACTTGTCCTTGTCAACAGAACACTCAAACACCCGCACTTCCCGCGCAGTCTGCAAATTCCTGGCCAATTGCGGGACCCATGCCTTGGCTTACTGGGCTTCCGCGCTGCTGATGCCACACACATGCTGTGCGGAACACTTGCCAGGTGTTCTTGTTCATGCCCTTGACGCTGTTCTAGAGATGCCTGTTTCATTCCTGGTACCCCATCAGCCCCTGGCTCCAGCTCCTTGTGGGTTGTTCAGCTTTGGTGCTGAGCCAGTTACAACCTGCAACTGTTATTGTGAACAGGACACGCCATCCCATGGGTCATATGGCCATGCATGGCACACGCTCGGCTGGATGACCTGGCAATCAGTCAGCACCACTGAACTCAGCACCAGCAACAAGCGGCATGTTGGAGTTGTGATCACAATAATCTGTGCCTGCCTTTTGCTATCGTTCTGCCATTTTTTGGACCCTGCTGAAGATCCCTGATGACGTGCGTAGCATCCTGCAGCAGCAGCTCCAGCACAGCAAACGTGTGGCGACACAGCATGCAAATGCAGCTTTGACGGCATCAGCGCTGCCACACAGAGACATCCAGTAGCGGCTAGGACTCCTGTGACGGTCACACCTTCAGGCCTGCGCAGGCCATATATGCGCAGAGACGTAGATGCGGCTGCAGCAGATGCGGACAGTGCAGGATGCTGCAGAGCTGTGCTGTCTGACAGCCCAAGCTGGCCGTCCCATGGGCCCAGTGGGCTCATGGTCCAACCCTGCAAACAGTGTAGCTAACTTAGCTTTCAAAGTTTGAAACAGTGAGGGCACGCGGTGCGAAGCAGCAACTGAATGTGTGTGCTGGGGTCAGGGTTGATACGCCACTTGTTGCATGCATGCATGCCGCATGTGACATTGCTTGGCGGCCCCTAGTGTGGCACACCATCATGGCAGGGCCCATCGGAATTTTGCAATAGCTGAAACAATTGTCTGATGGGGGTCTCAAGGGGTTTGTGATTCAGTTAAGAGTTTAGTCAAGACTGAAACGGCGCTGAATGAGGTGACCCGTCGGTCCGCACTGAAACAAACGGGATTTTCAGCCCGAGGCCCTCTTGCAGACCCGTGACGCATGGCTGTGCACTGCACCAGTGGTGGGATTGTATGAGCTGTGATGGGTTCCTGGGAGAAAGTGACATGAATGACCTTCACCGCTGTTCATGTAACAACTGCATGCCCAGCACGTTACTAGCCATTTGCGGCGGTTGTGGCAATGATCAAGAAAAACCTTTGCAGAGAAGCGCAGAGAGCATGCAGCAGCTTCATTGTGGTGTTTGCTTATGTCAAGGTGGTTGCGTTGGTGCCTCATGATGATCATCATGCTGCATGTACAGCTACTGGGCTGAGTAGCTGCTCAGCACTGCTGTTCTGGTCTGACAGGCTGGTAGATTGCGATGCATGGCTGTCAGAATGAGTCCGTCCGCACCCGCGCATGGCTGCCCAGGTTGAAACAGGCTAGCAGTGTCATCCCTGCCTAGCTCTGACTGTTTACCACAATGTCCACGGGTTGCAGGTTGGTGCCAGCCTGGCACTGCCAGGGCGTCTGATCCATCAAGCCAATTTTTGTGATTTCCTCTGCAGGGTGACAGACATGTCAACACAGATTGTCTCCTGCATTCAGCGCTTGTGCTGGACCTGATATCCAGTCCTACTGCTGCTGCCAGGCGTCTTGCACTGACCCCTAGTATGTGGAGGTGGATTCTGCTTTGCTTCTGTCGACTGTGACACCAGCACAGCACCACTATGTCCAGAAATGTAGCACTAGACACTGCCTTTGTCCCTGGCTGAGCCAAGATCTATCAGCAGAGAAAATGCTACTGCTGCTGCCTGCAGGACACTTCAGGCATGGGTGCTTCTGCTGCTGCAGGCAGCCAAAGTCACATGCAGTGAACCATCTGCGACAGTGAGCTGCAGGACCAGGCCATGCCATGGCCTTGTTGGTGTGGATGAGGCGACATCTTGGTGCCACCCTGTGCAGATCTCGTGGCTACTAGCATGGCATGCGCAAGCATCTCACGTGATGCTGAATCACCACAGAGTACACAACATACGCACATACCCAGCCCACCCCTAAGCAGCCCAGCCGACATGCATGCTAGTGCAAATTTTTTTTGTAATGGTCCCTGACACCATGAAGGCATGCCGGCAACAGCATCAGCCGGCAGCACTGCTGCTGGACAAGAGCAGCCCTGTGAAGCAGTGCGGTCTTCAATAGCGGCTATCACCAGGCATCCGCACAGCTGCTAACCGCCTTGCCATAAGACTGCAGAAGGAGCATGCACTGCAGGACAGATTCCTGCACTGTGACATCTGTAGACAGTATCAGCTATGTTGTGCTGACAGCTGGCGGGAGGTTGGCCGCTAGCATGAATGTTTTGACAGAAAGCTCGGAGTGTGTTGATTCAGCAAAGCCGCAAAGCACCAACAGCAGCAACTGATGCGCCTGAGACAACATGTTCTGCAATGGTCACACCTGCAAGACATGCGAGGACACCAACTACTTGCACACTGCATAGTATGCACACTGAAAGGCTCTTCAGCAACATCAACATGTTGATGCGCTTCAGCAATACCAAGGCAGCCGGGCTGCCAAAGCACTTTGCAGCTGCAGGAAAGGTAGCATTGCACACCCTGCACGTCACACGTGGACATTGCAACATGCCTCATTGTCCAGGATGGTGATCCGGAGTATGGCACACTGTACACGGCGGCATACAACGTGCATCGCTGTGTGCAAATGCCATAACCGTAGCAGTTGATGTAGCAGCACATAGTGCTGTGTCTGAGTACTATGCTGGCATTCGGCATGGTAAGTACAGTGCATGCAATGCTATGTGGGAAGTGCCAATGGGAAGAAGTCCTATGGCGTTAAGAGACCAAGGGGGTGTCTCTGTATCTTTATCTTTTTTTTATGTGGGTGGCACATACTGTCACATTGGCCACAGTATACGGGTGTGGGTGCGCCATGCACTTGTTTGAGCAGCAGGCAGTCAGATGCACAACAGCCATAGATTGCACCCGACATGTGCGCTGCAAGTGCAGGGTTAACGTTACAACTCAACAACCACGATCATGTGTCGCAAAATGCAACAACTGTGCACGCCGCATGCACATGCAAAACGTTTGCAAGTTGCAAACCTGGGCAGCACATGCATTCCAAGAACACCCTCTCTCCGTTTCGCCTTTCCCTGCTCAAGCAGGCACGTGCATGTTGCAACTTGAGGCGGTTAGCAAACATCTTGCAGCAGCATCCACGGCCACGTGTGCTGGTATCTGCTTTTACAAAGGCACGGCTCGCCCTGCAGGACGATGCAGGAAGCCTGTAGCATGCTCCAAGGACAGGCTGTGCAGACTGTGGCGTACTGTTGAGTGCGCTGGGCTGCAGGACGCTTTATCAGCACGAGGCCCGTGTTGCGGGCTGACATGGGAGCCTGTGTGATGGTGTCCTGCTGACTGCAACATGTTTGTTGTGTTTCCTTGTAGCTGTGATCTGAAGCTGGACAAGGGCCGTGTCACACCAGCCTGACAAACAGCCATAGATTGATTACGCAACAACCGGTGAAGGCTTCGATCTGTTGCGCTAGCGTACCCTGCAGTCCTGCCACCTGCCACCTTTGTGTTGACATTGATAATTATTTTGGTCGCCTTGCAGACGACCAGCAGCATTTGCGAGCACAACTCCTGGTGTCTGCTGATGAGCATGCATTGCATACCGTATGCCACGCCACAGCGCAGGCCGCCTGCAACACGCTGGCTATGCTGCAGTGTACCGCACTGCTAAGTGCGCTGGTTTTCAGGAAGCGTTGCCAGCATGATTGTGAGATGTGCACTATGGGCTGACGCGGGGACAAATGATGCTGCTCTTGCTAGATACTTTCCAGCCTGATAACATGTGTCTAACGTCACATTGAGACTTGTTTCCTGGTAGCCTTGCTATGGAGTTGATTGCGCTCCATCACCCAGGCTGACTCATTCATACACTCCAGACCGTCCATATCTGATGTGCATGGCCTGACACACTGTCAGTGCGAGCGTGCTCCACGTGCGGGTTCAACGCCGCAAGCATGCACAAATTGCAGCAAAATCTCATCATCGCAAAAGGGTTTTGCAACCCTTAGGCAGCACCCCTCCCCCACCCTCCACCCCCCCAGCATCGCTCAGTCCCCGCTCAGGCAGGTACCTGCATGCTGCAGCGCCACTGCATGGGGTCAGCACAAAGTCTAATGGCAGCATTCCTGGAGTGGGCTGTCCAGAAAGCTGTTGATACACATGCCTTGCACACCCCAAACAGCAGTGCAGGCAGCCCACCATGAACACCCTTGAAGTAAATTAGTATTGCATACTGACAAGTGTGCTGCCAGTGGGCTGCAGGAAACATCTGTTAGCACAAGACACGTGTCTTGTGCACAAGCGATCTGTGCTGTGGGCTGACATGCCATGATGGAGGCAGGTGGTGTGCTGTTTCTTGAAGCAATATGTTTCTATCATTGTAAAGGAGCTTTTGGCCTGTTGACCGTAGTTTAAAGGTGAACAAGCGTGATGTCTCTCACAGGCTGACAAATAGCCATGGAGTAATTATGCACCAGCTGTGTACGGCCTCGATCTGTGGTGCAGGTGCCTTCTGATGTACCGCCATTGTCAAAAACACCAATCAAACTTAACAGGGCCGACTTTGCGGCGGCCAGCAGAATTGGCGCGTAGTCAAACTTTGCTGGCCTAAAACCACCAGTTCTCTCCAGTATCCGGACAGTGAGTGCTGGGTGCCGGACCGGTGCCGGACCTTATGCCTGTCCGGCAGACTGCCAGCGCGGTTTTGTTAACTTTTGTAGGGTAAAGCGCCGCGCAGCGGCGCGCAGAGCGCCACAGGACAATTCCTTGTGTTCAGACGCATCCTTGGCTGTGCTTGCTGGCCTTGCAGCTCACCTCCTGGGGCAGTCCGGGTCTGCAGGGATCTAACAGGCGCCCAAGCCCTGCCAACGCTATGGTGTCTGTATGGCTATGAAATTGTTGTATAGCGTTGCCTTGTATTCAAAAAGAAGCCTCACGTCACCTGTCCGTTGCATTCACTTGTGCTCCCCTCTTGGTTCACAACGATGTCAGTATGAGGACAAGCCAACGTGCTACCCGCGGCCAACGTCGTTACCATAAAGTGGATGCTCGTAGCAGCGAAGTGTCGGGCCTAGATCAGCTAGCCAGCGTCATCGGGGAGCTAACTGACGTAGAAACAGATCAGGAACAGCAGCAGCAACGCAGGAAGAAGCCCATCACTGGATCCAAGCGCAGCAGAAGGAGCAAAGACCAGGACAGTGACTATAGTGAGCAGGAGGAGGAGCAGTCAGGGGCAGAGGAGGACGAGGAGCAGGAGGAAGAGGAGGAGGAGGGAGCAGCAGAGCATGTGGATGGGTAAGGCAGTTTCATGCAGTGCTGTGCTGGGTTTCTGAGACCATGGAGCTGCAGTTCAATGCTGAATTGTTGCAGATGGAGCTTGCAGGCATGCATGGTATGATGTGATGGTGTCGGCTGCTGCAGGGGCTGGACTGAAGCAGAGAGGACGCGGCAGGCGGTGCTACTGCAGGGCAACAGGAAGGCCAGCACCAAGAAGCAGTATGACCCCTACATCAACAACTTCAAGGTAACAACAAGACAGCAGCATGCATACTGCTGCAGTAATGTCCCGCTTGTTCATGGCTTGTCAGGCGTAGGAGGGGGGGGGGGCAGGGTATGGCTGTTAGGCAGCATGACACAGCCAGGTCTGTACAGCCAGCCAGCATGGAACAGGTAAGGGCCAAGGCAGCTGCTGTTGGGGCCATGCAGCAGGAGCTTGGGGGGCGGGCTGCAATACCAATACACAGCCAAAGCTGCGACCACAGCATGGCAGTCGAGACAGGTCTGTACAGGCAACCAGTATGAGCAGGTGAGCACCAGGGCAGCTGATGGGGCAGTGCAGCAGAAGCAGAGGGGGGGGGGGTGAGGCTGTGAGTACAGCATGACCATGCCGGCCTGTGCAACATCCAGCACAATGGTAAGCTCCATGGCAGCCTGCTCCAACGGCTATGCGGCAGTGGTGGTGAGGGGGGGGGGGATGTCGACTTCCTGCGAGGGCGCACACCCCCTTCAACTCCCACGACAACATGTTTTTGGCTGTGCAGGCCTGGTGCAAGGAGCATAAGACCACTGACAAGCTCACCAGCATCAGCGATGCCCCCAAAGCTGGCCGGTTCTTGGAAGCATGGTGGGTAAGTTCAGAATCATAGCGGCCGGCTCACAGTTTGTTGTCACCAGAGGGCCAGCCAACAACACAAGTGCAGCCCATGCAGGTAGCTGGTCACAGCATCCACACCCACTGGCAAGATGCACTAGCTGTACCAGTGTGCTGCTGCAGCATTGACGGCACCAGCATGAAAACTGCGCATTGAAAAAGACTGTCTCAAGCACTGACCAAAGCCCCCACTGCTCTCTCTACTGCTTGTGGTGCAGCGCGCAGGGAAGAAGCGCGCGCAAAAGCTGGGGCCCCAGGGCTGCATGAATGTTCATGCAGCCCTGGTGTGCTGGGCCACTGTGTGCTGCGTCACGGCAGGGCTGCCCTCCTTTTGCCTGCGAGCTGACGGCGGTTATGCCACCATGTACACAACCCTGACCAAGGGGCGCAATGCAGACCGCAAGAACCTGGGAGCAGTGCAGTTCACCAAGGACAGCCACATCAAGGTCTGTGTGGAGCTGTATGGCTCTGCTGATGCCAAGGCTGCCCTCACACGCACTCTGCTGACCATGGGCATCAGCACAGTCTCACGAGGCGATGAGATCAGGGATGTGCTGCTGAAGAGCTTTGCTCACGACGTCAGTGACCGCATCGGTAGGCTGTTCTTCAGCTGCTAAACATCATGGGTTGTTGGCTGCCAGGCCCACTAGGCCCACTATCCCAGCAGCTTGCAGGGTTATAGAGCTGTTGTTGTGCATGATTATTTCTGGCTGGGGGACCCATGTGCATGGTTTGGCAAGCTGCCTGCAGTGCATGGATGGGCATAAGTCCACCAAGGACTTATGCCCATGGTCAAGTGGTACATGGAGGTGGGTTAAAAGTGCTCAGCAGTCAGCAATGTTTGCGCCGTGCTGTGTCATGATCCTTTTCTGTACCCTTTGGGGATTGGGCATAGCTGTAGTAGGATGGATCCTTATCATAAGGAACCAGATAGCAAGAGAAGGTTGATGTCACCAGGGCAGCAGATGGCAGGACAAGCTTGATGACCCTTGCCTTGCAGCTTTTGAATTGTCTTCACACATTGTAAGTCCTTCACTGTGGTCCAATGTGACTGGCTGGTTGTAGGATTGGTGATGGCTTACACGCTACTTCCTTGTTGCTGTACTGTCCCACCATCACCACCCTTGCAGGAGAAGGATGTGACAGGCAGCATTGCTGGGGTTGAGGGCGAGTACACCCGCGCGGAGCTGTGCGACGCCGGCAAGCAGTGGTGCGAGGTCAAGCAGCGGTGCAGCGAGTATGATGCCATCTACGTCAAGCTCACCCAGCATGCGGTGGATCTTGTCAGGGAGCGCGGCCGCCCCTGCACTGTATTGCAGGCTGCAGAGGATCTGGCAGAGCAGGAGAAAATCTGCATCCAAAAGAGCGAGGGCGGCAAGAGCCTGTACGCTTTCATGAAGGAGTGTGAAGTCTTTAGGAGCAAGCAGAAGAAGGCCCGTGCAGCAGAACTGGCTCAGCAGCAGCAGCAGCAGCAGCAGCAGCAGCAGGAAGATGAGGGGCCCGGGGCGACTAGCTAGTGCATGTACTGCCCAAAGCTTGTGTGGTGTTCTAGAGCTGAGTGTGTGTCGATGCGGTGGCTGTGTACTGGGTTGGCTGGGTACTGTGCTGGCTGTGTTCAAGGCTGGCTGGATACAAGTCTGGTTGGATATGGGGGTGGCTGGGTATTGGGTTGGCTGTGCACTGGGCTGGCGGGGTACTGGGGTGGCTGTGTACAGGGCTGGTTGTGTACTGGGCTGGCCGGGTACAAGTCTGGCTGGGTATTGGGGTGGCTGGGTATCGGGGTGGCTGTGTACAGGGCTGGTTGTGTACTGGGCTGGCCGGGTACAAGTCTGGCTGGGTATTGGGGTGGCTGGGTATTGGGGTGGCTGGGTATCGGGGTGGCTGTGTACTGGGCTGGTTGTGTACTGGGCTGGCTGGGTACAAGTCTGGTTGGGTATTGGGGTGGCTGGGTTCTGGGCTGTCTGTGCATCTGTTGGTCATGTCAAAACTGTTCACATGCCAATACTCGTTGGCTTTGATTTCATTGGTTGTGCTGCATCAGTTGAGTTGTTTGCCAGCCTAGTACTTGCAGTTTGGTAGAAACATTTGAACCAGCATGCATGACACATACTAGGCTGGATTGGCACACCCTGTTTGTGTGGGATAATGGTATTGTGAATGTTGATGACATGCACAACCTGGTCCCAAGGCCTCACGTTGTGTCTTTTGCAATGCTCGTGTAGTTGAGTGGGTCGACTTGCGGTTGGCATGGTCGACAGCTTGTCCACCAGCCCCTATGATATGGGGTTGCAATGTAACAACAGCCACCTGACTGAGAGGTCATGTGTGTGCCCTGCTGATTTTTGCTTCAACACACTGCATTGCAGGCGGTCGCTTTAGCTACCAGAGCAGGGGCTGCATGGCATGACTGTTTGGTCCCATTTTGGCTGACTTGGGTTGTCTGCCCCTAGACTCCTGCACCTAGCATGCATGACAAAGCCCGCTACGGCACATCAGAGGGCAACGGAAATGTACTGGCACCTGGTGGAGTGTGCAGACGTCAACAGTTACATCATGTCGCATCTCAGCACTGCTAGAAGTACTGCAAGCACATGAGGTACACGTCATGCAGCACACCAACTTAGCTGGCACAATGCACAACAACTGCAGCACTGATGCGTGCATCACACATGGCTGCGGCAGCTTGCCAGTACAGCACTGCTAGAAGTACTGCAAGTACATGAGGTACACGTCATGCAGCACACCAACTTAGCTGGCACAATGCACAACAACTGCAGCACTGATGCGTGCATCACACATGGCTGCGGCAGCTTGCCAGTACAGCACTGCTAGAAGTACTGCAAGTACATGAGGTACACGTCATGCAGCACACCAACTTAGCTGGCACAATGCAGAAAGTGCTGCAACGAGTGCAGCATGTATGCATGCATCACACATCTGCAACAGCTTGCTAGTACAGCACTGCTACAAGTACTTCAAGCACATGATTCATGTGCTGAGGTACACATCATGCAGTACGCCAAGTCAACTGGCACAATGCACAGCAACTGTAGCAGTAATGCCTGCATCACACATGGCTGCTGCAGCTTGCCGGAGCGCCCACTTATGTGTTCATAGCATTTGCCTGCACCATGCAAGCAGCAAAAGACTTGCCAATCAGGGCATTGAGCACCCTGCTGTTCAGGGCCTGGAGCTGCATGTTGTGCTTCAGCTCGGGGTGGCTGTCCAACTGGCTGGTGAGCTGGTGGTACTCATCAAACAGCTGCATCACCAGCGCCATGCTGGGGTTGGAGGCGGCCACCCTGTCGAACAGATCCAGGTGCAGGTCCTTGAGCTGCCTGAAGCCAGGTGCGTCTGCATACAGAGCAACGTGGCAAACAAAAGTAAACTTTAGTATTTTATGCTTGTTGACACAGCTTTAGGCATTACAGGGTTACACGGTGTCTTGGTTTGCACCATTGATGGCCCGTGCAGCAGGAAGCTGCCGCATAGAACAGCTACCAAACGTTGTTACTGCAGTATAAAGCATAAAATAAAATTTACAAGCTGACAGAGTCTGCAGAAGCTGCTCTTCAGCTCGCCAGATGCGGCCTGGCGCGCACTCATCTAATGTGGGTGCACCGCTGGAACGTCGCCGTAAGGTGGCTTGAAGCGGCCGGATGGGCATCTGGAACCAACATATGCGTGTACTCACTGTTTGCCATCGTCCGGGAGTTGTCCGGCTGGTTGTAAGCGTGTAGGTCCGGCAGTGTCCGGCAACTCCCTAAAACCAAAGTCGCGATGCATGGATGTTTCGCCGATATCTTCACTGCTAGCCTTACGACCAGTCCTTAGCTCTTTTCGTCATCAAACGGGGTTTCTTTCCTCCTTGTTGAGAAGACCCTGCACCGTGAAAACTTTGCTGACGACCGTGTCGGGCTCGGTGCAGCTGAGTGCATCTAAGCTACTCTACCTCACTCAGCAGTATGGATGATCGTTAGAAGAATGCTTTGAGACCCAGGCAGGTGAGTTGTCGTCCTGTCGGACACTGTGACATTTTGAACATCTGCGTCATGGATGGGCAGGAACGGCTGCAAGATTGATGACGTACATACTATGTCTGATTTGCAGGTCAGCCAGGCCCAGCGGCAAGTTCAGGTGCGAACCAAGGCCCGGAGTGCTCACAACAGCAGCAGAACCCAGGCAACTGCTGAAGCAGTCGTGGAGTCGTTGTGAAGCATGCATGCGGGTGAAACGTTGGGCCATGTTAACATGGCCAAGACTGGCTGAATCGTCATCATTTTTGCAGACGGCCAAGGCGCCTGCAAAAGAGGAGCTGAAGCAGGTGAGCTCAACAACAGCAGAGCACATGTACTTCGCAGTTTGAATGAAGCCAGCTCTGCAGGCAGAGTCCCGTGCACCTTGCCTATCTACCGAACGAATGCTATAACCTATAGCAGCAAGTGCTGACCCAAGTGCTGTCTCCTTTTTTGCCTTGCAGGCTGGCAAGGCAGAAGGCTGCACGAAGGTAAGCTTCTATCCTTGCAGAAGTCAGCAGCCATGCATATGCGTGCATGGTGGCTGGGCTACAGCTGCCAACAACCTCCTAGCCATAGAACTGGAAGTCCGATAAGTCCTCTATCCTTAGTCGTCACCCAGATGCATGGTTAGTAGATTCCACAGTTTTGTGCCGGAAGCCCCGCCAGCCACAACATCAACCCACGTGGGTGGCCACTCAGAGTGCGGCCCCGAGCGCTTTCAACCCTACCGACAGCACCAACCCCTGCTGATACAAGCTTGTATCTAGACATGACTCTTGCGAGAGCCGTGTGACAACTGCTCTTGGCACTCCCATCCTACCGGCGCCAAGGCTGGAATGGTTGAGACAGCACCATAAACGACAGCCCTGCCCCTCAGCAGAGTCAGACCCTTCCATGAGAACCTGTATCCGCCAGCGCCGTGCCCAACAACATTGCCCCTGCAAGCCTCACACGCAAGTGGACGAGCAAGGAACCATGCATCCGGCAGCACCATCAATTAATTACACCCAAAACTGCGTTGGCACCAGCAGTCCAGCAGTTTGTGCGGACCGTCTCGTATCCATCAAGCATTGAGGGCTTGTCCCAGCAGCCTGGAACAACCGCGCCCAGCAGCTGCTGTCCACTGTCCTGCCTGCAAGCAACCTGCTGGCAGCCGCTGGCAATGCCGAGCAGCCTATGGATGCACCCAAGCAGAAGCCTTCCACCTCGTCCTCCAGCGGCCTGTCCCTGTCTGCCACCAACATCAACGACAACCTGGGCAAAAGGAGCGCGCAAGCACCTCCCTCACCCTTATGGAGGCTAGTGTCACCTTGACCAAGTACTGCCACGTGGGCTTCCACATCATCGGCCTGCTGTCCCTCGTGTGGTTCCTGTCTGCCCAGACCTCCCGCCAGATCTCCGACTACTGGTGAGTGCTGCGGGAATCAGCATCATACCAAAACAGCTTTACCTTGAGTTGCGACCAGCAATCCTGCAGAACCATGCAAGGGGATAATAATCGCTTGACAACACAGCTGGTGTTGATTGCATCTACAACAGTGTCTTTGTACAGTTTGCATGCAGGATACTTGCCATGCATGGCTTGCAGCAACATATTACTAATATCTATAGTATAGATGAACCCGGTTCATGGCATGCTGCTTGTGCTGATCGTGCTTGCTTCCTGCACCTGCTTGTCTTCCATCCTGCAAGATTCACGGAGGACCGGCGTCACACGTGGCTGCTATGCCATGAACACAGCTGGGTCATCTGCCCCTGTCTTCTATTCAGCAGGGCAGAGCTATGTGTTCATCTACTCCATGCTCACGCTGGCCTTTCTGGTGCTGATGCTCTTCCGCGGTGCTCAGTTCCAGCACGCCTCCCTCAATGGATCCCAAAAGCTGCACAAGGCCATGCTCCACAAGTAGGTGCCGTGCTGGTCTTTCCTACTCACCTTAGTAACATGCTGGTGACGTTGAGACTGTTAGCTGCATGGTCAGCACAATACGGGGTCTCAAAGGCAGTGCCAACTCAGACATTGCATGTGCTGGCATGGTGCAAGCGTTGTCATACATCCTTGATGGACGCTTGCTCTGGGAATGTACTAAGGCCCTTGTGACACATGCTGCTGCTTTGTGTGCCTGCTGCTTTGTCCTGCAGCGTGCTGTACGCACCCATGAGCTTCTTCCTGCAGAACCCTGTTGGTGAGATGCTTGTCGCCTTCACTAAGGACTAAGACAACTTTGACGAGAACCTCATGGACACCCTGCACTACCTGGGCATCTGCGGCCTGATCATGCTCTCCACTGTCATCACAGTCGTTGTGACCATCCCACACTTTGCCGCCTTCGGAGGTGTGCCGATCATCGTCACACTGCTGATGTTGAGGTACTACCTGCCTGCTGCCACTGCCCTGAAGAAGCAGAAGGCTGTGACAGCCGGTGAGTCGCTGAACCCATCATGATGGTGCTGTGCCTCTAGCATGCCTAACCCTGGGTTCCATCATGGCATTGTGACGAATGTGCCTGCGAGTAACATTTCCTTCCCCCGTTTTCAGCTGCTGACCTTACCAGTAACATTCTGTGCTGACCTTGATCATGCTTGATGCTGGCCTACTGGCAGCCACTAAGTAGCAATGGCAGAGGCTGATTGCAGCATCCACTTGAACAATGTTGTGGAGCTGCACTTAGCAGTAGTGCTGCAGTCTTTTTTTGGCTCTGCACAGCAGCAGGAAGCCAGGCGTGCTGACAAGTTGTGTTGTGCTGCTGTGCCTTGCAGGTGACCTTGTCGCCCTGGTTGCTGAGACGCTGGAGGGCCGACGTCGTGGGAGCCAACTTCTACAATGAACTCTCCCAGCCCTCAGCCCCCCTCCCCCAATCCCGAGCCCTTCACCAGCTCTCCATGGGTACAGAGCACCACCCGAGGGTCCTCCGAACCGCTATCCCTGACAAACTCTGAGAATCAGGGTTGGTAGAGCCGTCAAGCCGTCAAGCCCACAAGTCGTCAAGCCATCAAGCCCTCAAGCCACAAGTCACAAGCCCCGAAGCCTTGAAGCCCCGAGCCCCTCTCCCGGCCATGCCCAGTCCTATTTCAAGCCTGGACCTGCGAGGCCTTTGAGAACCCTAGGCCTTACCAATGCATCCAAGATGAGCCTATAAGCTAGCTGCCTTGCTGTAGCCACCTTGTTGTCAAAGGGCTGAAGCCTGTACACACACAAGGCGGTGCATCACGGCATTGTGTAGGTTTCCTCAGCTTGTGCGGTGAACGTCAAACCACATCTCAGTCGCCACCACAACAGATGGGTGGCGCTTGTACTGTGCATCCCCTTCACTGAAGATGTCCTGGCAGGACAGAAGCACTTCACCTTCTGACCTTGGAGTGCTGCAGGGTGGCAATCTGGTCCACACACCCCAGTGACGTCTTGTGGCACGGCGTGGCATGGTCCTTTCAACATCAATAGGGCAGAGTCACCAACTGCACCGGCGGCATCCGTCCTGCGCCCCAAGCATGTTTGGCCACTGCATCGAATGCAAGGCCGCCAGGGCAGTTGATCAGCTGCTGGGGGCCACCTTCCATGGCCACAAATCAGCAAAGTGTTTACAGATAGAAGAGCGACGCATTATGAATTCCAAGAACATCCTCCTTGGGACCGTGATCGCCATAAGCCCGCATTCAAACCTGTCTGATTCTGATGTTGTTCCATTTCTGCCCAACCTCGCTGTGCAATTCCCCTTTGTTTGCACCCCTGCTTCTTGTATGTGACCGGCAGGTCAAGGCTACAAACGACAAAGCCGGCCGATGTGGCACCAGCAAGCCAAGGAAGGAGACGGCAGACAGCCAGAAGCAGGTGCGCAAACCGGACAATCTCTTTTGAGGGGCATAACTCAAACACTTTGCTTGCATCTCCCAATGCGAGGCCTCACCTGCACCTGGTTCTACTGGGAGCTAGTTTAGGAAGCCGCAGATGTGCCTCGTTGTATGGCATGTGTACCTGTACTTGTCAATTTTGAAGGCACACAAGATCCAAGACCTTCCTATGTCGTCGGGGGGCATAGCTCTGCGAGCCTCGAGAGTCTGGCATGGTGGCTTCTGAGCACCATGACACTCTTTCTGGACGGATGTGGGACTGCTCAGCTCATGCTGGCCTCGACAGCTACATTTACATTTTTGCCTCTGCTGCCATTGTGCAGATCATGTTGTTTCCGATTATGCCGATTTGTCAGGTCTTACAGAAACCTACTGCTGTGGTGCCAACAGGTTGAGACCACTTGATCTCACAGTGTGCACTACCCTGTTGTGTGCTGCCTCACCCACTGTGCATCCTCTGTCCCGTTTGTGCATACCGCAGGATAAGGCTGACAAGACCAAGGCTGACAAGGCCAAGGCAGAGAAGGCCAAGGCAGGTCAGTCTGACACCAATATGCCCAAGAAGGAGGAGACAGACAAGTTGCAGCAGGTACGCAGACCAAGCCAATTTCCACATTCTGTCGCGCATACTTTGTACAGTGTGTGAGCCATGTTACATCAGGATGCCTTGCCAATCATCGGGCGCCATGCTACCAAGGGCAGTGTGACTGCAGCGGCTTCCCTCACGCCATAGATACAGCAACTTGTCGCCTCTCCCTCCCCCTCTTCCCAAGGGCGCAGCTGCCCGGGTTGCCAGACTTACCAGCGCACCAAGTGGTGGTGCTGAAGGCTCTCAAGTTTGCTGCCGCAGGATTTGCGAGCTAGGCTGCGTACCTGCTGACCACACACACTGCACAAGCCTGTCACCCTCATTCATGCGCAGCAGTGTTGTGCATCTGCGCTTGACTACTGAGGCTGCAGAGTAGAACGAGACCATGTCTCTGTTGTACCCCTTGCATCTTTGATGCTTCTGCAGGTCAAGGGAAGCGCTGGTGCAAGCTTCTCAGACAACAACATGTCCCAATAGGCGACAATGAACAGCAATGAGCAGGTGAGCCGCTGTTGGCAACAAAATGTGTGCATGTAAAGTTGCATTGGGCGGTTTCCGTTCAATACAACCCAATGCATAGAGCAACCACATGCTGACACAGGCTAGGAGTTCTGGCATGGTTAGTACCATCACACCCTTGCTGGACTCATGTGCGGCTCCTCATGGCATGCCAGCTCAGCCTGCTGCGCATTATGGCATCCTTTTTTCGCACCCTGGCCATTGCACCAAGCTTCAGTTGGTTCAGTGATGTATGCAATCTCCTTTGCTTTCTCATATGCTGCTTTCCTTTCATAGCTGGCTTCAACAGCTATGGTAGTGACAAATGGGCCTGCTGATGCTGCCGTAGCAAGTGGGCAACACCTGTTGCTCAATCAAGTTGAGGAGTTGTACTGCCTGTTGCACCCACAGGTGGCATCCATGTCGCTGACAGACATTCCAGACAATGCAATGGTAGTGATCATGGAGCTGTTGAGGGACTCACCTGTCAGCCTGCACAGTGCTGCCATGACGTGCAAAAGGCTGTGCTCGGCAGCCGCTGTGGTGCCGCGTGGTATCAAAGCCCCAGCACAGACACAGCAGCAGATGGACTCTGTGATGTCCTACCTTGGCAAGCATGGTCAACAGGTTGACAGCTTGGATGTGTATGGTGGCGAGATCATGTCGGTTACCATGCTGCGAAATGGGCAGAAGGTTGGCAGCATCAAGCTGCGGAGTGACTCTTCGGCCGAGCAGGGGCCAGTGAGCCTGGTCCACCTGCCAGCCAAGGTGCAGCCCAGTCGCCTTTGCTTTCAACAGCTGCGTGTGCAGTTGAAGCCAGATGGTGGCTTCCAGGTGTGTTTGGGTCTTCGGGGCTTCTCCTCAAGCAGCTGGAGCTGATTGGCTGCATTATACTTGATGGGAACAAGGGGCTGACAGCAGCGCTGGAGCAGCTGCCTGAGCTTGAGCACCTCAGCTATTGCAGAGACGGTGATCTGTTTACTGGGGAAGTCTTCCCTACAAGCATGTTACCAGGGCTGCGGCAGCTCACATACCTTGAGCTGGTCGGCAGCTTGCCGTCGGAGCAGTCACAGCCCCTGCCCTTGCAGGCTTTGACAAACCTGCTTCACCTGCAGGTGGCGCCATTGGCACTCACCACGTGCCACATCTGCACCAACACACTGTCCGGCATGGGAGGTCTCACATACTTGGCCTTGGATGGGTGTGATGTCACGTTTCCTCAATATGCCCTGGCCAGGAACACCCTGCTGCAGTGTTTGGTTTTGGCACGCTGTAAAGTGGCTGCAGCAACTGGCACAAACGCGGCGTCACGTGGGGCTTCAGGGGTTACGCACCTGCTGCACGGGCTGCAGCACCTGACACACCTCACCCGCCTGGACCTGCAAGACAGCATGGGCCACACAGCAGGCGAACAAGCTGTCAACCGCTACTCAGCCCTCACAGCCAGCAGCAAACTGCACCACCTTGATATCAGTCGGTGCGAGCTGCCAGAGGGTGGTTGGGAGCATGTTGTTCCTACAAGCAGGCAGCTGCCCCGGCTGTCTTCCCTACGCATGACCAGCGTCAGAGCACCAGCCTTTCAAGGCTACACAAATACTTTTGTCAGCTGCTGTCCTGCTCTGCGGACTCTGGAGATGAAATTCTTGACGTGCAACACACAGTTTCTGGGAGCAATGTCTGGGCTGACAGGGCTAAGGGAGCTGACGGTCGGGCCTAATAGTGACCGCCTGGAGCCTCTGGTGCTGGCACAGCTGAGCAAGGTGGCACTGTCATATATGTTTTGAGCTGGGTGGTCTGCATATTGAAGGCAGGGTGAGTTGAGCTATGGATGCTTGCTGCGGCTGTACTATAGCTACAGTCTCTGCTGCTATTTTGTGCTGTGAGATTGTGTGCAGAAGTGTCAGTCACATACCTTTCCCATGCACTAGCTGCACTGCGGGGCCTTCAACTTCCCTAGCGCATACTGGCCAAGTTGTTGTTGCTCCGACAGGTGTGCATGCATCACCAACAATGTAAGTTCATCTGTTGTATGTTCCTTATACATATGATAACTGCCAGGCAGTGTGTTGGCTCCCAAGTGTGCCATTAACATCTCTGTTTGCCTGCTGTTTTGTCCCTTGCAAATGGTGCAGGTTCTCTTCTGTTCTACTGGTGGTCCTGCTGGGTGGCTGCTAGCCTAGATGATCCATGGTTGATTTTCTATCTTCTACCAAAGCGGCTGCACTACAGTGGCAGGCCCTGCCACGGCTGATGGTATCGTGTATGGCACCTTCAGCTTGCTTGCGTGTGCTGCGAAGCTAGCAGCTTGCGGAAAGGCTCTGTATGATCACGGCACACTTCAGCCAGTACTGATTGAGGTGTTGTGTAGGAGCTGCTGGTGAAGGCGGCATTTGAAAAAGGGCCTGCATGGTGTGATGTTACCCAGTGGGTAGTGCACTGGCCCCAACAGCCTTCCAGCCTGTCTTTTGTGGCGCTTGCGGTTGACACATCTCCATGTGTGCACCTGGCGGTCTGATACATTTGTTCAGCATTGATTGGATTGCTTTTTAAAAATAAAGCCAGGTTTTGGCTGCGGGGCGGCATGAAATCACCTGCAGCATGTGAATTGCTTGGGGCAGGTATTGCAATTCTGTCTCAGTCTTGTCGTCCATTTGGGTTGTCGTGCCGCATCAGCATTCCGTACTTTGTAGGTTTCAGTGTGCAGTGTTGTCAAGGCTGCACCAGCTGCTGCAGGCTGCATGGCAGCACAACGATGTGATGGCATCCGTGCTCAGCGCTGTGGTGCCCAACGTGTGCAGTATATGCTGTTTCTATGACGTGCGTGGACTGGTGCATGTGAGGTGTCTCTGGCTGGAAAGTGGATGAAAGAGCATGCTTCAGCATTCAATGCATACTGAGTATGACAGCCATGTTCAATGGCAGCACGTACGTTCGATCTATGCAGCATTGCCAGCCGTACTATAAGCAGTGAGCCTTGTAGTGGCTTGTGCACTTGCATTGACACTGCCACGGAGGTTAGGGGTCACAGCCCTTTTCACTACTGCTGTGTTGTGTATGTGCTGGGCAGTAAGCTGAATTGGTAAGATTGGTGCGATTTGGCACGAATGTTCTGGAGGTCTGATGCCAGTCATGGTGTGGGGCTGTTGAGCAAGCACCACATGGGAAAAGCATCACCAACATGCTGCAGAAACCTGTCAGCATGCATGTGTTGTGGGAGGAACAGCTTGCACCAGCTTGTTTGCGACAGCACCGGACAAAACCTTCACCCACAGAACACTGCAAGTAATCATTATTGCCAACCTATACAGCACTGTGCTCAGGCTCTATGCAGACTCTGCACTGAATGGCGTAGAAACCACCCCACACAAACACACTGTGCTTGGCAAGCAGCGAAGGCCAAGCAACTTGCTTCATAGTACAATCAAGCGGCGGCCGCAACCTCGGTACCTGCCTGGCAGTGCCAGTACTGGCACTAGTGCTGTGCATGTACAGTGGTCAATGCTACCCTGGGCCGGACACTGGCCAGTAGCTACTGCTGCCCCGCATTACTAGCCGCAGCTCAAACCCAACACCCAGTCACCTTGACAACACCCAGAACAGGCTTGCTAAACAAAGCCAATAACCTGCTGGTGCTTCAGCAACAATGAACGACCGCAGCGGCTGCCTGCAGGCAGCAAAAACACACCAGAGCCCCGCACAGCCGTTAGCAGGGACGCTTCAAGGATCCAATGGGTGGCTGACGCAGTCCCGACATGCAAGACTGTCGCCCAGCAACACGGTGATGCTGATGCCAACGTGTGAAATTATTGTCCAGACTGTGTGGACAAGGCTTGCCTTCTTTGTATTGCGATGAAAGGTAGAACCCCCTTCATTCCAAAGGCATAATGGGGTTGTGCGGTGGGAATGTGGGGTGAAAGGGGGCAGCAAGTAGTTGTGAGTGTCAACAGCAAGTTTGAAACATGTTTCTTGCTAAGAAAAGCGACAGCCCGGGCTTCCTCAAAACGCCACCACTGGTTCCAGCCACCAATGCCATGCCAGTGACAGGCAGGTGCTGGCCTGCATCAGCTACCCGCACAACTTGAAAAGTTTGAGACCAGAAAATTGTACTTGTCGTCTGGAGTGGCTTACAGAGTGCCTTACAGATTGAGCTCTGGGACGCCTTGGTGATGAGGCCTGCAGCCGTCACATTCCCCCAGGTGGTCCACCTTGAGGTTGCTAGGGTGATAGAGAGGTGAGGGGGCCTCCGCATGCAACCCATTACTGCCAGCATGCTTGCAGGCACACAGCACCTCACCTCGTGTAGGTTGAGGGCTTGGCTGACTGGCAGGACTCTACTGCAGCATCTCTGATGGACATGACTCAAGGGACGGTCCGGGACCTGCACGGTTGCTTGGGAATCGGGGATGCATCTGCGGCAACACAGCTGCTGTCCCATCTGCAGCAGCTGCAGCAGCTGAACTGGTTGTCACTGTGTGACAGCCTTGGCATGGTTCGGGAAGGCACATCGTTAGCAGCAGCATATTCAGACCTGACAGCAAGCAGTAAGCTGCCGCACCCCTGCCACCCAGCAGTGCGGAGTGCCACCAAATGCTTGGCAGCAAATACTCCCTGCTGGCAAGCAGGTGCAGCACCTGCGGCAGCTCTGCTTGCTCCAGGACTGCTACGCTTGCCTCAGCAGCTCCCAAGCATGCCATGCGTGCCCGCTGTTGCCCTGGGCTGCAGGTGTTGGTTCAGCATGGGTTCAAGTGCAGTGCACAGTCCCTGCCCGAGCGCGACATATCTGTGCCATCACATGGGGTCTTGTTGTAGAGCCGTAGGAGGAGTCGAGTGTGGTGCAGCAGCCGGCAGGGCTGAGGGGTGCGCCCCTGGGGTAACGTCTGGCTGGTGACATCTGCCTGTCGCTAGTCCAGCAGCCCACGCACTTCTACTTGGCTTGAAAGCATGATAGAAGCATCTTGGGATTGAAGCTTGTGTCCTAGCTGTTTGCTGACTTGCCTGTCCTGATCAGGTGGTGACGCATCGGTGTTGCGCTGTCTTGTGGTAGATGGCATCACCCGCGTGCCTGCCCTTACTTATGTCACACCTTAGCTGTTGCCTTGCTGGAGTTATTCGGGCATCGGCTGGACATCGCCGATGTTGGCCCGATGTACACGTGTATGTTGAAGATCGGCTGAACGTCACTGAACATCGGCCGATAATCAGCGCCGATGTCCAACGGTTGATGACCGACACCGTATACGTGATCGGCGAGTACGTACTCGGCGATGTTCATCGCGCGCCGTGTACAACGGTGAATATACATCAACCACAAAGTGTCCAACCTTTTAGACACGTTGCAGGATTTGTAGCAAACAACATCCTTGACATGCCACAGCCTATGCCCCAAACAGCCAGCGGTTGGCATGGACCTGCGATCTTGCATGCACCTTGTGAGAACCTGCAGCACACCACAGGTAATCTGACCACCAAGAGCAGCTTCATTATAAGCATGTTCAGTCATCAACAGTTTTGCTGGTTTGCTGAGCATATGTTGTACTCTTTGCTGTATGTGCGTACTGTGCTGCCACTGTGCTGTGCAAGACCCTGGTGACGAGCCTGGGTGGCGTCACCTGCTACACTGGCATGCCAAGAACAGTGGCCTTGAGGTGGCGCAGCAGGCAGCTACAGTCATGGCAACATCAGCGCTTCAACTAGTGCACACGGCAATGCCGTAGAAGGCGTCTGGTGGCAGCCCCCTGTAGAGTGACAGGCCGCAGCGTTGCAGCAGCGAGGCGAGCACTGGCTGCCACATGCAGCCAAAGAGTGCAGGGCGGGCGGTACCTTGTTGTGCCAGGGAGAGGAAGGGGGTGTGCACAGTGCATGTAGACGCTGGCACATCAAGTGCGGGTTGCAGCACCATTACGGATGCAGCGGTGGCGGCCAGGTATTCATTTTTGTGGCCAGGCGTGAGGCTTCTGCAGAAGCATCCTGGTTTCACGGTGTCTGCAAGGCTGCTGTTGGCGTTCTGATGGTCTCCGTCACCAACCCTTGGTTGTATGCTGAACACAGCAATTGAAATACACAGAGGCACGAACCTGACGAGCCGCGAGGCAGCACTTTGAACGGTGGGTGCTGCACGCATGCTGAGTGGCAGCACCTTGCATGTCGGCATGTGGCAGCATTCCCCTGGGCAGGTCACCACTGCAGTTTGTCAGTGACTACTAGTAGGACCTGCAGCCTGAAGAAGGGATGTGCGGTCCTTGATGCATCCAACAGTCATACCTGAGCTGTGATCCAATGGTTGGATTACAACCACAAAATCCATACCCTCAGTGAACAACACAGCAGATTAGTCACCAGGCAGTACGACAATTGAGGTGTCAGTATCGGCACAATCCTTCTGAAGCGATTGTGAAGAGTGCATTGTTGCATCGCCTTGTTACTACTGGAGCTACTTGCCTTGCACATTGTGCTGTGCTTAGCCCCACCAGATCATCGTCACGGGAGTGTTTGCAGCAGCGCATGGAGAGCCTAGGACAAGCTAGCCGGGCTGGTAGTGATTCAGGCTGTGATCTTGAACCTGTTGGCGACAACCGGTAAGTCATGCACCCTCCTCGGCAGCGCAGTAACCAAATGCACCTGGTAGGGTGGCTGAAAGTTAATGTAACGTTAGCGTTAACGTTGAATTAGCAGCATTAATAATATTAGTTTTTAATCAGGGCCCCAGGACCACTCAACGTTAACCCACACAGTGTGTGAGGACAGCTCCAGGGAACAGCAGCAGAGGCAGAGGCGTGACGTGGCGTGCAGCTGTGCCAAGTGAAATCTGGTGGTGCAGCAAGTTGCTGTGTTGGCTTGGCCATCACGTCTTAGCTCCTCATAAGCCATCCCTTTAAGTTGGTGCCAGACAGCAGTTGTTACACCCTAGGCCTTCAGTGCCACTGCCAGTCTCACTGAGACACTCGCAAGGTGGCAGCGCTGCGTGGTGCATCACTGCACATGGCCACACGCTCACCCTTGCCAAAGCTGCCTCACCTCAAGCACCAGAGCGCAAGCCATAAACAATAGAACAAAGCACCATCTGACTGTGACAAATCACACACACACGCCACTTAGTGACTCTGGGTACATGTTGCTGGTACACTGTTGGGACAGCACCCACCCACTCAGGCTGCTCAGTCGCACATGCCACTTCAGTGACGCACCACTTCTAAAGTGCACTTCAATGACTGCACCTGTGCTCTGCAGGAACCACCCCTAAGATGATCCAGCCAAGCCTCAACTACTAGTGGCTTTACCTGCCAGGCGTTTTAGAAAAGCTCACAATGAACCCCACCAGCATCCGACAGCACAAGTCACCACGCAACATTCAACCGCAGCATCAGCCCCTACTGCAAGGCCAACACAGCCCCAAGCCTGTACAGGTCCAGCGCAACCGCGGCATTGACTATGCGATCTTGCCCCGCCCAATGGCAAGTGGCATGCACGATGCATCCCAAATGCGGCAATGCCATATGCCCTACATAGCACACACAGCCTGCGCAGGCTGTGGTACTCCAGGTGGCTGCCACCAGAAGTCAAGCCTCCATGCAACCAGACTTTGACTTCAACAATCCTGCAAGGAGCATTATCATATCAGGCTGAGCCTACCAATGCCAGCAGCGCCTGACTACCAACGGAAGAAGAGGAAACCTTCACGCAAACAGTGCACTGCCGTCATGCAGGTAGGTACCATACGCCGCCATCCATATGGTGGTGCGGAAGGTGTGCTTCCCATGCAGCAGCATGACACTGTGACTCACCACACACATGCATCCGCTGCAACCACCACATACATGTGCCACATGGGAAGCACGGCACTAGTGCTGATGATGCCATTCTCAGCTTATGCCCATGCTGCCACTGTCATGGGCCATGAAGCCGTCTTTGGACGACAGGTGTGCTGAAAAGCTCTACTGTGCTGTCAATGCAGGGCACATGCGGCAAACACCACTATGAGGCTCAGCCTGCAGGCTGCAGTGTGCAGCAATGTCGTACATGGCATGTTGGTGTTGAACCCTTGAGAGCCCCAATGACAACCCAAGCGAGCTGCGTCAATATTTTCTTGTTCAGCCTCCACACTGACGCAAGTCACACACAGGGTCACCCTGTGGGCAGGCTGCCCAAGGGTGTACCAATAGAATACAACAACATCATTGCCATCAGCACCCCGCGCACTGTACCAGCCATAGAGACATCAACCATGCAAGGCCATTCTGCTGCAACCACTACATCAAGCAAACATCAGCAAGTTGCAGCAACAGCAGTCTGCCTGAGGGCAGACCACAGCCTGCTTCGGAAGCAGATGGTATCTGTAGTACAGCCCTTGGTGCACAACTGGCAGCATGCCATGAGGCACGAAAAAGCACAAGCATCCTGATGTCACAGTGGCACATTGAGTCTGATGACGGCACTGGAGCGTGCATCCACAATGGATCGCAGGCTCAGAATGCCAATTTGCCATACATGAAGGGCCCTGCACCCCACTTCATGTTGCTGTTGATGCTGCCGCCGCACTAACCGCTGCCGCTGCGGCCAGTGCCGTGCACACAGGCTTGTGCTGGCGCCACATCGCACATTGGCAGGCTCTCCCACAGTAGCGGGCTGTGCGGCAGCCAGCGCAGATGCAGCTGCGGCCACCCACCAGCTGAGCCTCTGAGGAGCCACCCATACTGCCACAGGCTGGGTTGTTGCAGACCTGCGGGATCGCAAAACAAGCCAGCATCCTGCCCGCGTCCCGCAGCTGGTCGTTCAGCAGCTTCTGCAACAACTGCACCAGGTCTAGTGCTTCACTGTCACCTGTTGTAATTTCAACCGGAAACTTGCTCAACAGCACATCACCGAACATGTCAACATACTTCCGAAACTCCATGCTTGTGAGTCCCAACTGCAGCAGCAGTGACTCTGGCCGCCTGGACAAGTCATACCCCACCGTGGACAGCTGCTGCTCAGTGCGCTTGTCTGCGAGCCAACGCACCACGCATGTCAGACTCAGCTGCAGCCACCCCATGTTCTTCACAATGTTTGCGCCGTTGTACCTAACCCACTTGTCGCGTTCATCACCAGTGGCAGAGGCCACCATGTCCTGCCAGTGCTGATTCATCATAGCAGCAGCACTACAGCAGCGGCCCAGCAGCACTACCCATGGCAGGGCTGATGCGCATGCATGGATGCCAGCAGCGCCGCCGCTGCTGCTGCTGGCACAGTTGGCACTGCCAGTGCTACTGCTGCTGCTTCTGTCAAGATGAGTGCCAACTGCACTATCACCGAGGACGGCAGTCAGCATGTGATGAACAGCGGCAGACACTGCTGGGCTGACAACATGTTGCTGACACATGCCCAATACAGTATTGCAGTTGGCCTGCATTCGTTCACCTGCGTCGCTGGTGCAGCTGCAGTTT
This sequence comes from Desmodesmus armatus, assembly GCA_007449985.2. Lineage (NCBI taxonomy): Eukaryota > Viridiplantae > Chlorophyta > Chlorophyceae > Sphaeropleales > Scenedesmaceae > Desmodesmus > Desmodesmus armatus. Next base: position 37,930 of record VIIQ02000127.1, on the reverse strand, counting down.
GTGCATGCCTTGAGCAAACTGCACACCAGCCCAAACAGTTGCTGCGCTTCAGGACTGCTTGTAATTGCTGCAGCAGGTGCAACCAAGGGGCTGCTGGTACGCGGAGGGCACTCTGTTGACTCACACTTCCTGTCACACAGCATGGACGCGCAAAGCCCTATAATAGCCTCGGTATACTGCTCTGTGCTGCTGGAGGGAGCTGCTGCTGCTGCTGCTGCTGCTGGTGCTGCTGCCGTTTCTGCCGCCAGGCGCACACAATCCTGCAGCAGCTGGCAGCACTAAGCAGCAGGCACATGCACCGCCGGGGTGGTGCCATGCGTACCGCCTGGCAGGGCCTGGGTTGGTGTGACATATGCCCCCGCTTGCAGCACGCTCAAAACATGCTGGCATGACTGTAGTGCCTCTGCAATACGGGCCGTGCTGATGCTAGTGCTGTCGCCGCCGCCGTTGCTGCTGCTTTTGCTGTGGGTAGTGGCAGCAGTGCTGGCCTGCCTGCTGTCGGCCAAGCCACGGCACTCGCTGAGCAGCTTGGCGAGCACAGCAACACTGTGTTCCACGGCAGCCTGGTTGGCAGTCCTCAAAGGCTCCCTGGGACTGTCCCTTTGGGCTGATTGCTGCTCCACCTGCGAGTGGTTCTGCTGCTGCAGATTCCAGTGCCCGTAGGAGCATGCGGACCAAGCCGCCTGGCACGCAGTGACACACCCACCCTGCAAGCTCTGCAGCCCACCAGTAGGCCTGCTTGACAGCCACTGCAGGATGCCCGCTGACACTGACAAAGAAAGGGCTGCTAGCTGGGGGTGGGGTATGTTGTGCTGGAACAGGGCTCCCACCAGCTGTTGGTACCGGCAGACCATTTCCATCACAGCTTTGTCATACCAGTCTGACACCTCGGCTGATGACATGTCCTGCAGCCGAAGCTGCGTCTCCTGCACTGAGAAATGTGCGTCACGCCTATGCACGGCTGACAGCCACAGCCCCACCTCCTTGCTGCACCCCAGGGACTCAAAGAAGGTGCCGAATGCTGTGGGCATGTCTGACGTACCGGCATCCAAGGGCAGCTGCGCACCGGACACACTGCCAGCAACAGCAGCAGTGCTGCCACCACCACCACCACCACCAGCAGCAACGGCAGCAGCAGCAGCAGCTGCAGTAGCAGTAGCAGTGCTGCTGGCTTCGGCGTGGCTTTGAAGCTGTACGAGTACCTGCAGCATCACGTCCAGGCAGCACCACTTCACTGTCTGCTCGGCTTGCAACACCTTGAGAGCAGCAGCAGTGTCACCAATGACACCGCTGCTGCCAACATCATTAGGAGAACTAGCATTGCTGCTGCTGCTGCTGCTGCTGCTGCTGCTGCTGCCGCTGCTGTTGCTGCTGCCGCTGCTGCTGCTGCTGCTGCTGCCACCGGTGCTGCCACTGGTGCCCTCACCACTGGCTGGCTTGTCTGGAAGGCAGTCCATCACACACCAAGCAGCATCTGAAGCCGCTAATGCCATGTTCCATGCAGGTTTGTAGCAGCGGGCCATCCATTCCTGTTGCCCTGCCTGTGCCAAAGCTGCGCTGATGTGCTGCAGTGTGTTCAAGGCCAGCTGCAAAGCTGGCAGCACACACTGGCTACCAGCTGGATCAGCTTTGAGGAAGGAGGGCTACAGCTGCAGCAGCCCCCCGAACACTCTACTCAAGCAGTCCATGTACAGAACCAGGTCCACCTGGGCCCTGTTAGAGAGCTGAGCCTGCCTGTGGGTCTCTGGGAAGCAGTTGCAGCTGAACAGGCTTGGAAGCTGCTGCAGCAGGCCAGACCGCTTGATCTGGTCCCACAGCTGCTGAGGCCGCTCGCTGCTGCTCCAGCTGCTGTTGGTGTTGGCTGCCTGTGGTGGCACGGCTTCAGCAGCAGACTCCATCAGCAGCGCTGCCATGAGCAACGCTGGCTGTGTAGCTGCATGTCTGTCCAATGACAGCAGCTCACAGCATGCTGTCAGGACCAGCAGGGGAACCTGCAGCATGGAACAGCAACATGATGAATGGTTTAACAGTCATGCTTTCATGCAGGAAAATTACCGTTCATGACGCCATGCACTACGTGCACTTTCTGTTCAACAGCACTGACAAGAGTAGCAGTGCAGAGGTGCCAACCCGGTTGTACAGCAAATGGGACTGTCACAGAAGCAGCAAAACGTACGATGCAGGTTGCTACCATATAAATGTCCTGGACGACAATGCTTGGTAGCAGACATATGCATGTTGAGAAAGCAATCTGATCACGGCTGAGCGCTCTGGCTGGCCACATTGCAGACTGTGGTCTAGGTGCCTGTGGTGCCTCAGCTGCCCATGCCATGGGCCCTGTGCTCACCTTGTTCTGCAGCATCTTCTTCCATGTATGGGAGAGGTGTTGCCAGCTCTGCTGACAGAGCCTTGGCGCTGCCTTTCAACCGGTCAACCAAGCTGCCGGGTAGAGGCCCTGTGCTTGCAGTAGCATGGGCCTTGACTTCATCAAGCAGTTTTGGCACGGTGGCCCACTCTTGCAGGGCCTGAGTGGTGTTGATCATTGTGCACGACCTTTGACCTGCAATTCATATGCAAAGGTGTTGTGAGGCAAAGCACACTGTGCTGATTGCGAGCTCAAGCTGCTATTGCTGCTGCTGCCAAGGGTGCGCCTGGAGATGCTGCAGCGGCAAAGGTCACTCAGCTGCAGTGTGCTTACCTTGGAATTGGTTTTATTGCTACTGTGTCTGCTTTCCACAGCTACCCTTAGGGCGAGCAGCGCTGCTGGCAATTTGGACAGAGTGAGCAGATGTGGCTCATGCTGCGTGCCATGAATCGCGGTCGTCGAGGGTAGTATTGTTGTGTGCAGTCAACTATGGTGACCTGCAAGTAAATGTAGAACTCACCTGCCACTTGTCCGACGGGCACAATCTTGCGGCGGTTGACTTCCGACGGTTGACTTCAACTTGGAACAGCTGCGGTGACGTGCTTAACGACACAGGTTGATGATTTGCTGTTTAGTTTTCAGAAAATGTACTGTCGCACCGGCTGGTGGGCCTTCGGTGTACAAGGCTTGTATCAAAGCTTGGGCAGTAGCAGTGATTATTTCAGGCACACACACCACCACCTGCACGCCGCGTGTGGGGATAAGAAAAGCAGAGCCAGGTGTCGTGGCTGGTAAGGCACAGCTTCAGTACGTCGTAGTGTGGATGCGCCCCGTAATGCCACTGAGGTGCTACCCCACTTGCAGCACTGATGCTGTTGGCCAGCCTGTGGACGTCGTCAATTCCAATGTCGCGACGACAGCATCTTCAAGTTGCTAGCAGAAGCCTGCTCAACCTTGAAAGCATGTGCTACTACGCCCTTCCGTTCAGCATCACGATGGCCGCACAGCCCCAGATGACACACTCCTTGTCAGCTGCTGCCATGGCATGCTACTTGCAGGGGGTTGAAGCAGGACATTGATGCTTGCCATGCTTGCTGGCCTCACTAGCATGAGTGGGTTGCACACGTCATGCGTTACCTGGAGCAATGCATGGTGAGAGCAGACCGGCCTTGACCTCGTTACAGTGTGAGTGTGGGGGAGGTGGTAAGCCGATTCTGGGCCATGGCGCGCAAGGGGCCTGCTTGTGCATCTGATGTCAGCTTTTGTTTTCAATCCACTCTCGACAACTTGTACTGCCAGTGAGAATCTACATCATTTCAAATGTGGCGGCAAGTATGAGACTGCATGCCTTGTGTTTGCTATGTCATGGAACAGCCTGGTTGGCTGCTGTGGCTCACCCAGTCAGCCATTAGGCAGGGGTGCAGCAGAAAAAAAGCCTTTGTGGCGGCAGCTGCAGCAGCATTCAATTGCCGACCATCAACTAGCAAGTAGCTGAAATGGCAATGCAGGTGATTGCAGTGTCCCCCCAAGAGCTTCGTTGGCTCCTTATGGGATGTCCAGGCACATCCAAATCACGGCAGCCGCACTTGGTGGCACCAACTGTCAGGCTGAGCAAGTAAGAGTGTGGACCATCTGCAAGCATGCACAGTCACTGCATGTGTGTTGCAACACGATCGGTGCTGACTGCGCACGTGTGGTGAAAGGCATAGCAGTCCACTTGCAAGACGTTTGGGGTGCTGATTGGTTACAAGGCTTACAAGGTAGATGATGTTTGGGATCAGCCAATTACATATTGCTCTCACAGCATCCCCATGCACAACACCACAACTGTATTGTACGCTCACCCTCACTCAACACAGCAGATTAGTCACCAGTCAGTGCGAAACGGGAGTCGTTCAGACCGGCGTTGTTTCCCTGCTGAAGTCAAGATTTGTTGCTGATCTGCCGCGTAGTCACTGTTGAGCCACTTGTCGTACGTAAGCTGTAGCAGATCATCGTAGAGCGGTTGCAGCTGTGCCACCGCAGGGATCGACCACTTCGACCCCAGCGCAGCAGTTGCAGCCACACTGCTGGGGGGGGGTACAGGGCCCTCCGCTGTTTCGCAACAGGCTGCAGCCATGCAGCAGCCGCAACAATCAGCACAGGTGCAGCAGCCGCAGTCGGCAGCTGCACCACGGCAACAGGCAGCTGCTGGGCAGCAGCAGCAGCAGCAGCAGCACACACCCGCAGCAGCGCAGCAAGCAGCAAGGGAGTCGTTCCTGCAACACCCTGCCAGGGCCTGGCCACAACAACAGCTCAAACAAGCAGCAGCTGGCTGGGTCGCAGCCGCCTGCAGCAGGCCAGTCCCGGCGGCAGCAGCTGCTGTGGCCGCCCCACCACTCACAGGGCTTTATGAAGGCGGCCCTGACCCAGCAGGAGTCCGTTGCACAGCGCAGCTAAACACGGGCGCAGTAGCACACACCTTCTTCCCAGCAGTACAGCAGCAGGGTGTCGTGCTCTACGAGCCGTTTGGGGGTTTGTGCGCGGGGTTGGAGATGGTGCTGCGCTCAGGGTTTAGAGTGGTGGCCTACTACTACTCAGACATAGACCCCAAGGCGCAGCAGGTCCTGCAGCACAGGCTGCAACAGCTCCAGCACCTCTACCCAGCGCAGCTCCCCTCAGCAGCGCTGCAGCACGCGCTCAGCACCTTCCCGGCTGATGTACGGCAAGTCAGCACCAGCAGCATCCGTGCTGCAGCCAGCAGACACCCTACGGCACAGTGGTTGGTGGTGGCCGGTTGGCCGTGTCAGGACTTCTCTCAGGCAGGCAGCTCAGCAGGGCTACAAGCGGGCAGGGCACAGCTGCTGTACGACGTCGTGCGCATCATCGGCACTCTGCAGCAGCTGATGCCTCTGCAGCCACCCGGGTATGTGCTGGAGAATGTCCCCATGCAGCACCATCAGGATGCTCGGATAGCACAAACTGACTTCCAGCACATTTGCAGCACCATAGGGCAGCCGATCGTAGTGGACGCAGCTCAGTTTGGGAGCCTTGCGCACCGACTGAGGAACTTTTGGTGCAACTTAGCGTCCCCCAAGCAGCTTGCGGGGGCAATCAGTCAGGCGTGCCGGCCAGCAGGCCGCACAGTGCAGCTGGCTCTGCTGCCTCACAGGCAAGCACAGCCAGTCAGCAGGGGTGACCAGCCACCCCAATATCAGTGTAATGCGCCCGGGCAGCCCCGCGCTGCCTGGCCTACACTGATGAGCAGGCGCGGTTCATACGCGTTCCGCCCACAACAGCCTGGTGCCATCTGGGACACCTCTGTCCCTGCCATGCCCAGGTGGGCAGAGCCTGCAGCTGTGGAGCGCGAGGTTGCACTTGGGCTTCTGCCTGGTAGCACCGCTGCAGCGGGACTGTCAGACGGGGACAGGTGTGCCTTGCTGGGGCAGTGCATTGACGCCAATGCACTGCAATGCATCATGGCCATCAGCATGGCATGGTGGCAGCACTTGACAGCACCAGCTGGCGGTCCAGGCCCAGGGCCTGCCGCACAGGGGGTTGGTGTTTGGGGGGGTGCAGCAGCAGCAGCCCCGGCTGCAGCTGCGGCATCCAGCAGTGGCACTTCAACAGCAGCAGCCAACGGCGGCTGCAGCACCGGGGCCAGCAGTGGTGAGGGGGGTACCTGGCATGCCCTTCTCGCACACTTGTCAGCCTGCGCAGCACAGGAGGCGCTCACGACGGGCGGTAATGCAGCTGAGATCTGGCTTGATCACCCAGCCCTCAGCTACCTGCAGTCCGGTCAAATGCCCTCCGACAGCAGCAGCAAGGAGAAGACCAGGGTACAGCAGCGGCTCAGGCTTTATCGCTGGGACGCTGCGCAGCAGCACCTGCTGTGGGTGCAGCAGGACGGCAGCACACGCATCGTGCCTAAGCCCGACCAACGCTTGCCGCTCATTCAGCAGTAGCACGAGCGGTGTGGGCACTTTGGCGTACGCAGGACTGCCGCACTGCTTGCCACCAAGTACTGGTGGCATGGCATGCTTGCAGACACTGCAGCAGTTGTTGGCCGCTGTCAGCACTGCAGTAGGGTTCAGGCCAGCTTCAGCAGCAAGGGCAACAGGGCTGAACTGCAGTCCATCCCATAAGCAGCATGGGTTTCCGCTGGCACGTAGACCTCGCTGGGCCGTTCCCAGAGAGCCAGCGCGGCTCTCGGTACGTGCTCGTAGCTATTGAGGCGTTCAGCAAGTGGTTGGAGGTTGTCCCCATCCCCAACAAGGAGCCCAGCACAGTGGCATATGCCTTCTTGCACCATGTGTTGGCCAGGTTTGCCGCACCGGGGCAGGTTGTCAGCGACAATGGGGTGGAGTTCACTGAGGGGGAGTTTGCACAGCTCTTGGGGGACAGCTTCATAGATCACTGCACCACCTCGCCTGCCCACCCTCAGGCCAATGGGCAGGCAGAGAAGGCTGTGGACATCGTCAAGCGCGCCCTGCGCAAGATGTGTCTGCAGCGGCACAAGCTAGACAACTAAGACACTGACGTCGCCTGGCTTACCCTAGGGTATAGGTGCAGCCCGCACAGCAGCACAGGGTTTACACCCTACGAGCTGCTGTTCGCCAGGCGGCCGGTAGTGCCCCCAGCAGCACGCAGCGGCTTGCAGCAGCCGCTGCAGTTTGATGACCCTGCAGCAGCAGCCACAGACCTTTTGCAGCGCCGGGAACTCGTACAGCGCCTCTGCCCTGAGGCGCTCGAGAATCTCAGCATCGCGCAGCACAGGGACCAGCGCCGCTACGCAGTGGTCAGGTCCAAGGGCTACCAGCCACGCATGTACAGGTTCCAGCCAAGGGACTATGTGTACACGCAGCAGTTGCAGCGACACAGCACATTGCAGCCGCAGGCAAAGCCCAGCATACTTAGGGTCAAGCAGGTCCTGACGTCAGGGGTGCTGCAGTTGCAGGGCAAGTGCGGCCGCACAGCAGAGGTCCACAGCGACCACTGCGCGCCCTGCCACCTGCCGCACTTAGACGGGGAGGTTGATCCTCTCCTGGTGGAGGATGTGGATCACATAGTCTGTGAGGTCTGTGGGCGGGAGGAGCCAGAGTCCCATCTGCTGCTGTGCGACATCTGCAACGCAGGGTATCACACCTTTTGCTTGCAGCCGCCGCTCAACGCAGTACCCAGCGGGGACTGGCTCTGCCCTCAGTGTGTTGAGGAGGGGTACACCGCAACAGACGCAGCAGCACGGGAGCAGCAGCGCCAGCTCATACAGGGGGAAGCGCAGCGCCCAGTGCTGTTCCCTTCTGCAGCCATGCGTCGCAGGGATGACACAGCAGCAGGGTTGGATGGCAGGTTGCTGCTCAAGAGCAAGCACGACCCAGCAACGGGGCTGCCAGCCAGCTACTGGGGTAGGGTGCACTACCGTGGGGCGCAGTTCAGGCCCTACTACTTCCTGGTGGTATATCAGGATGGTGTTACCCAGGAAGCCACCCGGCGGGCACTCACGAAGTGGCTCATGCCGGCGGGTACCCAGTTGCCCTCAGCAGTGCAGATTCCTGCGCCGCCGTCCCTGGCACAGTAGCATGCCGCCGTAGGGCCGCTGCTGCACACCAGGGAAGGCTGTGCTGGGAGGGTTGGATGGTTGGGTGGTTCTCAGGTATTGTCGTGCATAGGTTGTCTGGCATGAGCGCTGGTCAAGAGCTGACCAGTGGTGTGCTTGTTTGTTTGTGTGTTGTACTATGCTGGCGTTTGCGTGCAGGTGTTGCACAGCCAGGGCAGGAGCTATGGGGGATTTCTCAGCAGCAGTTGGGGGTCGCTTCAGGCACCATTTAGGCCTAGAGGCCTACGTGCTGGAGGCGTCTGACTTGGGTTTAGAGGGTGCATGCCCTGCCATTGTGCGTGTGTTGCAGGGTGTGGATGTCGGCTTGGGGTTGTCTGCAGCAGGGGTCTTTACCTTGGGTTCCCCTGGGCAGCAAGTTGGCTTTGGGGATAGAGTCCCTCTAGGGGCCAATGTGGGCGATGCCCTGGGGTTGCGGCGTCTGGCTGGCGGTGAGCGTGAGTCTGTGCAGCTCGTGCTGGCTGCACCCAGCCCTGATGGGCGCCTCACTGGTTTTCATGTAGTAGCTGCAGAGCGCTCGCCCATGCAAGATCACTCAGACCTGCAGGGGTACAGCTTTGCAGCTGGTGCCCACATCATCAGTGGTGACGGTGTTGGTGCGATGTTTGAGGGTTACCTGCGCAGTCTGTCGGTTGGCAGTGGTGTGCCCGCTGGCAGCAGTGAGCTGATCACGCGTGTCAGTCGCTGTGTGATCACAGAGTCCCTGTTTGCTGTGGTGTTTGAGCAGCCGGTGGTGATGCTGCATGTCAATCCATGGCTGCGAGGGCAGAATGTTCACGTCCCGGTTTCAGCAGAGGCCAAGTTGGGGCCCTCTGCAGGCAGGTCATAGAAGAGTTGGGATGTGGCCGTTGGAGCACAGTGCGTTGTTCTGAATTAGTATGCCTGAGGGAGGTCTCCAGCAGGTGTTTTGTGGTGCTTGGGGTGGATGGGTTTTAGGGTTTAGCAGACAATTGCATGCATGCTCAACACATGAGGTACAATCATCGAGTGCTTGCTATTTATCCAGCCTTCAGTCAAGTCTAGCCACAGTCCAGGCAGGCCGATCTGGCACTGGTGCTGTCACTCGCGTCAGCTGACGCACCCGATTGCTTGGCCGGCCGATAGGATGTGTGGTGCAGTGCTGTACTGCGGTCAATCCAGCGTTGACCCAGTTTGCAGCATCGCTGCTCTCATGCTAGCTTTATGGTTACTGATGCAAATGCATGTTGTTCGTCTTGGTCCGAGCTGGCGTTGTGCCTGGTCACCAGGCTAGGTTTATGGTGAGGTTTATGTTGAGTTGTCCGAGGCCTTGGGGCATGCAGGTGTGGAATGCGATGCCCTTTATGCTCGCTTTCTGGTGTCGGACTGTCGCTCCAACGGTAATTTCTCTTCTTCTTCTGCTTCGACTGTCACGAGACCAGAATCGCCCTTGAAGGGGCGTAGGTGCAGCCCTAGGCGAGCAAAGGGTTAGTGAAGTAGCTCAGTAAGCAAAGCGGCTGTACAGGAGGGCGATAGCCAGGTGTGTCAGCAATCATCGGAATGGGTTAGATTCACAGCGCAACGTACCCCTGTCTGTTTGCACAGGGACAGCGGTATGCCATATGTCAGCAGTACACTCTCAGTCACACTCTAGCAGCATGAGCTCTCTTTCTTTTTTCCTTCAGCGTGTATCAGCAGACAATTGCATGCATGCTCAACACATGAGGCACAATCATCGAGTGCTTGCTATTTATCCAGCCTTCAGTCAAGTCTAGCCACAGTCCAGGCAGGCCGATCTGGCACTGGTGCTGTCACTCGCGTCAATATGTTCCCCCAGGGCAGGCTGCCGCACCTGCAGGAGCTTGTTCTTTAGCTCTGCCTCGATCTTGCCCCCCCCTGCAGCACCATTTGTCATCGCCCTGCTTGCCAACTGCTGCCCCGGGCTGCAGCGCCTTGACTTGCCAAACCTGTTCATACCTCTGCCAGACCCCTCCCTGCCGAGGCTGAGTGGCCTGACAAGCCTGTCCTTCTTGGGTGGTGTCCCCATACACCTTAGGTGTTGCCCTGGCTAACGCGGTGTCTCAGCTCGCAGGTCTGAAGTCCCTGGGGTTGAACCACCCTTACCCTCTGGGCGTGCTGCAGCAGCTGACACAGCTGCAGCAGCTGACCTACTTGTCTTACAGGGATTTCCTTGGCCCTACAAAGACCTTGCGGAGTGAGGTGAGTCCCATGCTGTGTGTATTGGCTTGTTTGTCACACAATCAACTCCTGAGTGCTGGCAGCTATCGTATGCTTGGCTTCCAGGAGGATGCAGTGGTGCAGTGCAGGGGAAGGACCCTTCTGTGGTGCATACAGCCAGGGTAGAGCCATTGTGGTGTGGCTATGCTGGTCTGACCTCGTGGGTTGGCTGCTGTCGCCAAGGAGAACAATCTCGTAGTTACAAAGCTGTGATGCAAATGCGATCTTGTGCCTGAAGCCTTGACATACATAAGGCGGTGTGTTTCCTATTCTTGACCCTGCAGGCATTGGCTGTCTTGCGCTTTAAAAGCAACTGCTGCACTGTGCTGAGCTTTCCGAAGTTCACTGCTTTTTGCTGTCTTTCTGTGTGCTCTGATGCATGCGCGCCTGCCTGCCTGCCTGCCTGTGTGTATCGCCGTGCCACAATGCAGCCCCCCAATCATGACCCACCAGTGTGGCAGCAGCTGCGCAAGAAGCTGAGGATGGACCCGCCTGGACAGGATGATGCGCAAGCAGGGGCTCAGCAGCTGGGCTAGCAACCTGTTGCCCACGAAGCCATGGCAGCGCAGTGCAGGATCGAGCGGCGGGTCACTTGACATGCGGCCACATCTGGCATGGTGCCTTGTGCCCCTGATTGAACCGTAACAGCTGCCTAAACTGGGCGCTGCAAGGCTGTTGTTGGCATGCTGGTGGCTGGAAACCGTGGCTGTAGAGTGAACTTGGGCTGAGAGTCAGGGCAGGGGCAGAGATGGCTGGTTTGTGGGCTGACGGGCGAGGGCAGGTGCAGTGGCACAGGGACCTTTCAGGGCATGCAATGCACAGCAGTAGGCTGCCAGCGTGGTGTTGGGCGCTGTGGCAGGGGGGTGGGTGCTTGCTTCATGCCATGCTGAGTGGCAGTCCCTGGGACCTTTGCTTGTCCAGCATTGCCCTTGCTGCTGGGGTTGGTTCTATGTGGTGGTGTTTGTGGTGTATGCGGTTATGTTTGGGTGTGGTGTGGTGCTCCTAGGAGGGATGTTTGAGCAGCTGTGGTACGTGTTGGATTGGGTGCTTTCTGGTGCTCAAGCCGCATCACGTGCACAGCCATTGTGCCAGGTTTTCCGGCCTCGAATTAGGTGCTGCCTTGGATGAGCTTCTGCATCCAGCTAGCAATGCCGTTGAGTTTGCATGCATGTGCTTGCATGGTCTCAGTCGCATATGGCAAAGCAGCAGCATTACCAGCAGGTAGTGCAACCGCTGCTGCATCATGGGCAAATTGCCCTGAGAAGTGTTTTTTTTTTTTTTTGTGTTTGCTCACCCAGCTACGCCTGGTGCTTGCCTGGGGCACTCATGCGACTTGCTGACCACAGGTCCTTGGGAATCCCTCTACAGTAGTTTGGTTTTGAAACCACAGAGCAGCATGTGTGGGGTGGTCTGCAGCAGCCCGTTTCAGCGCTGCTGCTTCTTATGCCCTTTGTATGCCTGCGTTGTGGCCGTAACTGGCACAGGCTTTCTAGTGTCCTAGGTCACTGGTCGCCTGGTGGTGTATTGCTTGTCTTGCACCAGGGTCGATTTGCTGCTGGCAGCTTGCTGCTTGGGCAATGAACCTGGCCGGAAACACGTGTAATGATGATGAAGTGTTTGTACATAGCGTCTCAGGAGTGTAACATTGTACTTCAGTGATACTGTGCTCCTGTTGTTGGCTGGTCATGGTTACTTGCTTTCTGGATCAGCCTTGACTGGATAGCCAACCTGCATACACACTGGCCAGCATACCAATGCACCAGGGTGCATACCAATACATCGGAGCTTGTACGCTGCTATGTACTTCTCTTGCTGAATTGTAGTAAGATCGCAGAGGCTGCAGCTAAGTCACATGGTTACTGGTGCCCATAGGGAGGATACGACTATCCCTGCATACGGCACAGTACCAGGCCACATGTGGGAACGCCCTTGAAGCGCTTTAAGGCCATTTGATTGAGCCCTGGGTGCGCTGTGTGGCTCATCAAGTCGAGCAGCAGCATTGGGCATGTGGTGGGGCCTGGGGCAGCCCCTTGGGTGGTGCATATATCTTGTCGGCTGCTGGCCGCCGGCATTCCCAGCCTGCACAGCCAGCCAACAATGACAAGCACGCAAGCAGCAGCCATCAAATAACGCAGTCATCATGAATGGTCAGTTTTACACTTTCCTGATGGGGCCTGTTGGATCACAGCACCATTGCAGCCAGTGACTGCAGCAGACACCGTACGTTGCGAAGGGGGTGGGCTTGCTTAATGATAATAAGTGTGTGCAAACATGAACTGATCCAACATGCCTGCCTGGTTGCTGACAGTGCTGGATCAGCAAACTGATCGTTGGTAACAAAGGTTAGTAATCAAACGGCAACGGTATGTGATGTAGAACATGACTGCCCCAAGGAAACTGAGGAATGGGTGCTGTGATCCATCAGGTGACAGCCCCCTCCCTGCATAATGGGTTTTCAGGGAAAACAGAAACGTGCACTTGATCCAGCAAACTTTGCAACCGTTGAGGAGCACGCAGAACAGTTGGAGTTGGCAAACCAAAGAAAGCGTAGAGCCAAACGCCCTGGTCAGCTGCCTCCAAGCTCCCGTGGTCAGCGTAACAGATCAGATGGGTGGGACGATGAGTGGGATCAGTGGGATGAAGACGCAGCGGGACACAGCAGACGCAGAGCAGACTTCCCAGACTCAGAATGTACAGACTGGGCTGCTCGTAAGCAGGTGGAGGAGGAGCACTGGAGAGCCAACAGGCAGAAGAACCAGCAGATGGCCCAGCAGCATGAGGCCTATGATGGCTGTGCCATCTCGCAGCTCAGAGTGGACAGTGCCCTGCACTGTGCCACTCAGGCAATGTCACTTGCAGTTATCAGACACAGCTGCTGCGTCTCGGTCATGCCAGATGCAGAAGCACTGCAGCTGGCATGCCAGGTGTCCTCACAGCTGCTGGCTGCTGCTCAGCACGACCCAGCTGCAGAGCAGCAACAACAGGAGCAGCAGCAAGGGCAGGGCGAGCAGCAGCAGCTGCAGCAGCAACGGCAGGGCGAGCAGCAGCAGCTGCAGCAGCAAGGGCAGGGCGAGCAGCAGCAGCAAGGGCAGGGCGAGCAGCAGCAGCAGGAGCAAAGGCCGCCACCTCACATCACAATAAGCAGCATGCGCGCTGTCGCCTGTCATGTGCTGGGTGCGAGCTTTTGGCTGCCCGTCCCAACAGTGTCGTGCTCCTGCTGCAACACGGCCTGGGAGCTGCAGCCGTCAGATGCTGGCTTCTTTGGCAACAGCCCGATCACGCCAGGGGTGTGGTTCTGCACGCAGTTGCTGAACTCGTACACCCTCCTGTACTGCGACGGCGTCAGCGCCACAGCTTATGCTGAGTGCCTCAGCAAGGCTGCAGCCAGGGTGCCCAACTACTCTCCTGCACTGCCCAGGACAGTGGCATCCATCAGCAACATTGACGACAGGTAACAGAATGTTTCCATAGCAAGCAGTGCTACTGCGCTGGTGTTTGTGCTAACTGCAGTTGCATGTTTTTTCTTGTAGGCAGCTGCGCAGTGCGTGGCAGGTGTGGCGGCGCATCAGCAAGGCCTGGCGCAGCATTACAGCAGTAACAGCACGCCTGGGCAAGCAGGAGCTGGGCCCAGCCGCTTGCTGCCCTGCTTGCGCAGCAGTGCCCCTAGGTCCTGATGCGCAGGAGACAGGTAACACACAACGCACCCAGCAGCGCTTTCATGGCCTCTGTCATGCCTTGTTCACAGTGGGGCAGTTCGAGCTGCACAGTCGACCCCCCCCCCCTTGTCGCCCTCTTTCCGGCTTACTCTCTGCTGCCCCGCCGGCTTGTCCTTGTGCAGCGTTGCCTTGCGCACTGCATGAGCACACCGCCTGGGCCCTCCTCAAGGATGACAACGGTCAGCCAGACGAGGCAGCCATCCAAGCCGCACAGCAGGCTGGGCTGCTGCCAGGTGGGTTTGTTGTCAGTGGCGCATGTTCAAACAGGGTGCGCGCTCAGCGCCAAGATGACGTCAGAAACTGCAACCTGCACGAGTGCCTACGAATGCAACTTGCATGTGTGCGGACGGAGTGAATGGGCCGATGGCCTCCATATTGCTTTGTGTATGCTGTTGTAGGTGCTGTGCACATGCCCACCACAGGCCCCACAGGGAAGCCCTTCCTGACAGCGGCTTGCTTTGATGGCAACGCCAAGGCAAACCGTCTAGCTTCTGCGGGCAAGTGCAGGGCCAACGTGGTGTCTGACACGTCGGGCGACACCCTCTTCTTTGGACCTGTGCACCAGGAGCTGTGGAAGCTGCACAGTGCAGGGCCGCTGCCGCTCAGCGCAGCCTACCCTGGCAGCAGTGGCAGCGGCCCAGATGACGGCAGCAGTGATGGCAGTGCAGCAGGAAGCGGCAGCAGCAGCGGGGCTGCCTGCAGCGGAGCCCTTGGCCCCGACAGCGCAGCGGCAGCAGGTGATGATGAGCTGATGGTTGAGGCACAGGTGGAGCACAACTGCCATCCCAACATGTCATGTGCTAGGGAGTCATCAGTCAGCAGCGGCATCAGCGACGAGCATGGCGTGGTGGGGGCAGTGTGCGCTCACGGTCAGCCGCTGCTGGACCTGATGATGGCAATGCCAGCCCCGGAGCGCCTCCTGTACTACGACCTGGGGTCGTCCTACCTGGCTTGCCTGGTGGACCTTGGAGTGATGTACCTTGACACAGGGTGCATCTTCTCGGCTCACTGGCGCCTGCACATGCCTGGTGTGCCTCCGTTCGACATCAAGCTGCCCTGGTGGCATGCACGCGGCCATGGAGAGGACTGCTACCTCAAGAACTCTGGCTTCTACAAGCTTGGTGAGCGTGCGCACAATGGGTTCCAGCCAGGTACCAAAACAGTCTTCTTGATTTGTTTCTCAAACCTCTCCGTCCCAGAGTGTCTCATGCAGCATCTCTGTGCAGCATGTGCAGCGTCACCAGAAGGAAGTAATATTTCCGCTTACGTAGCATCTGCTGTGGACACCTGCGAGTGCAGCAACGCATTGGTGTACACATGTTGAAGCTGGTGGTGTGCCCATCGCTGCCTTGTCAGGTGCCGGCCGCAGGGTGGGTGAGAACATGGAGCAGGCATGGGCGCAGCTGCGCCCTGTGATGAAGCTCACACGGTACATGACCAAGCAGGGTTATGTGACCGGCCTTGACGACGCCTTGCTGCAGATTGCAGACGACAAGCTGCTTGAGTTTGTGGCGTCGCTGGTCCGCGCGGACAAGGCTTGCCGCAAAAAGCTGGGTAGGTGCAGTCAGCACCCCTCCTCCATGCCTGCACAGCATGCGTTTGTTTCCATGACTTCACTGGCCGCCTTATGGCTACCCCTGCATCCATTCAGCTGCCGGCGCTGGAGCTGCTGGTGGTGGTGTTTAGTGGCATGTTGCAGTCAGTATGAGTGGCACGTGCGGGCACTTGATTTCTTCACAAATCACCTCCTGAGATGCCAGATGGGTTGACCTGGCTCAACTGGCTAAGTTGGCGGGTTGGTGTTTTACTTGTGTGCTTGCAGACGAGGCGCGCCGTCAGCTGCAGCAGTTGTTGCGCTCTGCAGCTGCCAGGAACATCCAGGGCAAGGCGCTGATGGCAGCAGCTGTGGCCACAATGGCTGAGACTGCTGTTGATGACAGTGCGATGCCAAAGCAGGAGAAGCTTGTGGTGAGTAACTGCTGCACAAGTGCTTCTGAGCTGGAGAAGCTCAGAACATAGCTATTCAAGCTCACAACGCAGCCGCGGAACTGCAAGTAGTGTTGCACATCCACAGCGCATCTACAGCTGTGTTGTGACTGCCCATGCTGCGTGATGCAGATGGAGTACGTGCGAGCGCAGGAGCAGCTGCGTGCCCTGACATCGCTCAGGAACAACCGCAGCAGCTTTGCAGTGGCGCTACCTGGGGCTGAGAGCCGGCCCCTGCAGGCGCGCGCCTCAGACAGCAAGCTTGAGCACAAGCTGCTGCGCCGCGTGGCAAAGCTGCAGTTTCAGCTGGACTGGGATGCGCCGCCTGGGCGTGACAGCAGTGAGTACCAGCAAGGGCTTGCAGCGCTGCGGGACGAGCACCTACGCAAGGCACAGAAAGACATCGAGCGCGATGTGGCTGTGCTGGGCAGTATCTTGCAGGAACGGCAGCAGCTTGGGGCAGCCAGCAGACGGACCCGCAACCAGCAGAACAGGGCAACACGCAGGCGCAAACGCATCCGGCAGCTTGTGGACAGCATGGCAGCCTGGCAGCAGCTAGACCTTCCCTCCAGCCCTGCCTCGCAGCTGCTGCCAACAAGGTGGACTGAGCAGATCACCCTTGATCTTTTCAGGGGCTCCTTCCCTTGGAGACAGGGGGAGGATGGTGGTGTGCCTTCTCTGCTGGCGGAGCAGTTCAGGGACGCCTGCGCAGAGGTGAGAAAGCTCACACCCTGAACTCAGGGCTCAGCATGACATCAGCGGCCATACCGTGCAGTTTGTGGTCACTGTGCAGCATACCGACATTGTTGCAATGCAGGTTGTGGCCCGCGCATGTCTGGAGCTGATGGATATGTGGTGCGGCGCTGACGCTTCTGTTGCACAACTGCCGTTCACCGTTGTACAACCTGACATGCTGCTTGATGCTGCCTGATGTGCTTTCTATGCTTTTGCTGCTAGGAGGCTCGCACCTTGGAGGAAGTGCAGATGCAGCAGCTGGAGCGTGGTCGCGTCCTGACGTACTTTGCTCACATGCAGCGGCAAGCAGCTGCACAGGCGGCAGCAGCAGCGGAAACACATGACCAGCTGGTTGCAGCGCAGCAGCAGCAGCTAGAGGACGCAGCGGATGTAGTATCTGCTGCCATGAACCTGCAGCAGAGTGTTGAGCAGGTTGCACAGCTGGGCGCTGAACACAAGATCATGCAGAACTGGGCAGCTGAGTTTGAAAAGTGCAGGCAGGACGCCATCCAGCGCTTTGCCAAGCTGGCAACCTGATGCGCTTATGTGTCCCCCCCCCCCCCGGGCTGAGTTGCGAGGGGTTGGTTGTTGTGACAGGGGAGGGAGCATTGCGCCCTGCAGGTGTATTGCGGCATTGCCATCTTCTTCACATATCTTTGGGCTACTTGGGCAGGATGCGGCAGCTGGTTGAGACCCTGCCGGTCCAGGCAGCATGGTCTGCATGTGGGCAAGAGAGATGCCCGACAGGGTTGTTTGTAAACTGTGCACAACATGTTACCTGGTTAGCTACCTCTTGTGCTGTTGGTTCTGATGGCCGTAACTGGCCCATGCTCTCGAGTGTTTTGTGTCAGCTGGTGTACAGCTGGTTGCCTGATTTTGTCTTGCTTGTTTTGCACCATGGTCAAGTTGCTGCTGCATGCGCAATTGACCTCACCGGAAGCATGTGTAAGGATTAATTGAGCTACTTGGCATTGCATGCATGCGCAGTGGAATCCATGGGCAACTTATGGTCGCAGTCGTCCTGTGCCAGACGCATGCGAACACATGCCAGGTGCTTTGTGCAGCGTGCGCAAAATGCATGCTCAGGCTTTTGTTCAATGCTAGCGTGCCACTGACTTGCAAGTGATGTACTGCATGTCCGGCTTTTCACATGGTCGGTGCTATCAGGAAACTTTGACCATCATGTCTAAGAGAGGGGCACGCCAAGTGATAGGTCTTATAGGCACCCCATGAGCCCATTGTTTGGTGGCAATGCTGAGGACTCCTCCTTCCGGGAACTTCCAATACTCTAGTGTTGTCACTTTGGTAAGAAAGCACCAGGGCACTTCAGGTCAGCTCACGGGCTCTTTGTCAGTCATCACCACCCTCAGGTGCGGTGCCACTGCCAAACGGAAAGTAGCGCACCTCTCAACCAGTCACATAAGGCAACGTTATCTCTGGACCTTCAAGGTCATACTTGTCAAAATAGGGTGACTCCAGCACACATGGATGGCATCAGATTGCTTCAGGACACGCCTTGCACAGACCGCTGAGGGGCAGCTGCAGGCCTGGGCAGACTGAAGGCCCAATCTTTCCACCCATATGAACAATTGTTGCGCCATCAATCCCTGAACCCATACCATGGACCCTGCACAATGCCTGCAAGAGGGTTGTTGCTGTTGTGCACTTGCGGGCGCATGCTGTCAGACTCATGTTGCGCATGCGTAGGAAACCCCAGATCAGCTCGTTTTGGATTTTGTAGTCAAGCGGCTGGCAGTAGTGACAATGCCGAGGGTTGCCAACAGTGTTGCACATGTTGCAGATATGGTGTGTGGGCATGTTACGGCAGGGTGCTTTGTTGTGCCCACCGTGTACAGTTAGTACATGAGCACTCAGCATGGCCAACGTTGTCGGTGGGAGCCCTGCGCTGTGTCGTGTGCTGTGTTAATGCCATTTTCTTCTTCAGTCTCTTGCGTGAAATGGCGGCCGCATTCAAGATGGGGTGACTCTCACTGCACACAACAAGCAAAACACCGACAGTGTGTTGGGCATGAGTACTGTTGCTGTAGCAGTTGCCAAAGTCAACTTCAAGGCAATGCGCTGGACCTGTGTGTTATGCCACCATCGACTGGAAGTTGGCCTGAGTGGCATCACAAGCGCAGAGTGACAGGTTGGTGGGTGCTGGCAGGAGGACAATGCCTTTGCACAAACTTTCATAAGTGTGCTGAGCATAGGAAACAGTGTACTTACCGTGAACCTTGGCACCCTTCTTTGCCTGCCGCACATGCGCTATTGTGGGACAGAGGGGCTGGGGCTGCTAAGAGGCTGTATGGATCTGGCAGCCAGGTGCCACCCGGGGTGTTGTGACTGCCAAGTGACTGTAACAGCTCTGCTGCTAGCTGTTGTTGGCAAGGTGTGGTCATGTGAGGGTGGCTGGGCTGTGAGCGCATAGAACCAGCTTGCAGATCACGTCAAGGTGGATGTTACTGCCAGCTAGCTGTACGGTGCATGCAGCCCTGTGCTCAACTGCAAGAATGTAAGCCATGTGCTTGATTTCAGCCACTTTCATCCTGGTGACTTTGGCACTCTCATTTTGCTTGCCGCGCGGCCTCTCAGGGTGGGGTTTGAGGGCCGCCAACAAGCATTTTTGGTCCGGGGGTCAGATTTGAGTTGGTGATGCCACGTGGCTGGAAACATGTTGGCGAAGTTGTAACAGCTCTCAAATGTGCTGCTAGCTGTTGTTGGCAAGGTATGGGCTCGTGTAGAGGGCGGCGCTGTGTGCGCGCAGAACCGTGCCTGCAAATCATGCAAGGTGGAATGTACTGCCAACTAGCTGTGCCGGTGCATGCAGCCCTGTGCTCAACTGCAGGATTGAGATCCTTAATACATGTCGACATCAGGGCCACATGCTGCACTTGGGTTCAACACCAACCAACCAACCAATGTCAAGCTGGCATTGCCTCAAACACAGCTTCAGCCATCAACACCTTCTTGGATAATACATATGTGCAGCACTTTCATGGTGTGACACGCCATCAAGCTAGCAGACTGCATGTCTCAGCAGCTGAACAACAGTGCTGCTGTACTGATCTGCCGCCGCTGCGGTGCTTACGGGCCAGCAGAAAAGTGCAGGCCAAACTTTGGGCTGTTCTGCATGTAGTTCTTCAGAATGCTTGCTTGCTGGCGGAACGGCTTGGTGCCGCCGCAGTCAGCCAGCGCAACAGCAAACTTGGCTGCGCTGACAAGCTCTGCCACTGGCGCATCCTCACTGCCAGCCTCTTCCTCCCACTTCTTGACAATGGCAGCACGGTCCTTGTCCTGCACAGCAACAGAGAACGGGCAGAAATCAGCAGACATGTTTGGCCCTACACTACACAGGCTTTTCCCCCCACACCTAACCCATCTGAGCCCGGCACCTGCAGGCGCCTTTAGCTGGCGCATGTCACACAGATATCTGCAGAGTTCAGACCTTGCCGAGAGTGCGCACATATGCATGCATGATGCTATGCAAGCAAGTTTTACCTTGGCGTTCCACAGCTGCTTCTCCCTGCCCGCCAGGCCAGCCACTGTGTACCCTGTTGGTGGGGTGCTGCTGGCCTTCTTGCCGCTGTCCTTGCGCTTCTGCACCTTGGAGGGCACCTCGTCATCCTCAAGTGCACACACTGCAGCGAACACTCCTGCTGCAGCGCCGGCGCGCCGAGGGCGCTGGTTGTCTGCGGCAGGCTCTGCCGCACGCTGCTGCTGGCTTGTTGCTGTTGCTGCTGCTGCTGCTGCTGTGTGCAGCGCCGCTGCTGCCTCGCCAGCTGAAGCTGGAGCATCGGGGCTGCAGTTCCCTGCAGGACAGCATAGGTTGGTTCACCTTGTTGTCGTGGAACTTTCAAATGCCCTTCAGGACGGCACACAATTGCTCGGACTGCATAATAAAAAAGCTGTTCTCCAGGGATTCAGCAGCCGCATGACCACGCAGGGCCACAGAATGTGCGCGTTCCAACCAACACTTCGAACACTATATTGCCGGTCAGTTCAAACCCATGACTGTTGTGCTGTCAGCAAGTGCTTGCAAAGCCCAAACTGGGCCTGCACACATGCTTAGCTTGCAGAGCCCCAGCACACACATCAAAATGCCTTACGCAGCCCCTCTGACAGTTCAACCCGTCGCACCTGATGCATCCTGCGCCTGCGGTCCCAGGTGGGAGATCTCTTTGCCCACGCCAGCGGGGCCTGCATGACAGAAGCAACACGCAGTGACACCAAACAACCCCCACAAGGCTGGCCAAACGGGCACACCAAGCTGTCCTGTCATTGATTGATCAACACACCTGACTGTGGATCAGCAGGTTGCAGTGTCAACCCTATGAGCATGCATGCTTCCCCCCCAGCACGCGCTCGCACATGTCAGCAGCACACACGACATGCATACCTGCGCTCGCCGCACCACCACCAGCAGCGCCACTCTCAAAGGCCTCACCACCTAGCGAGAGCAGACACACACCATGTGAGCCACAGTCAAGCCGCGCTGTCAAAGTGCCAACAACTGTGGTGTCAATGGGTAGTGGGTTGGGTAGTGTAGCTGCTAGTTTAGCTCTTGGGCTGTTGACACCAGCACGTATGTGACGGCACGTCTCAGCACCCGCTGCTGTCACAACTCGCACCTGATGCAGCCTGCTCCTGTAGCCCCTGGCTGGGCATCTCTGCACCCTCACCATGGTGACCTGAAGGACAGAAGCAACTTCACATCATGAGGGTGGACAATGGGGCCCAATGGGCAGCACACCCGACAATGCTGATACAATGTCAGCAGCTGCATCGTGAACCCTTCACATGCACATGCTCTTCCTGCCCTGTGCATGTCCACACGAAATGGCTGACATACCTGCGCTGGCGGCACCGGCAGCAGCAGGGCCACCCTCTGTTGCGTTGCTAGCAAGAACAGACAGACACCACGTGAGCCACACGACAGCGATGTGGCACCTGCCAGGACTGCACATAGCAAGACCGCAAATAGCAAGACTGCCGACAACAATGCAACGCACCTGCAGCGTCCACGGGCCCCTCCATAGCAGCTTGGACACAGCGCTGCAGGGCTGCGCTGTTGGGCATGCCAGTAGCCGTCTGGACAGCAGCAATGGCCTGCTCGCAGATGCTGGTATCAGCGCCCATGGCGAGCTGGAAGGACTTGACGGCAGCCCCCACCAGTGCTTGCTGCTGTTCTGCAACACACAACAGTAAACCATTTGGCTTGTGCTAGGGCCCCAGGACAGGTTCAAGTGGTATCGCTAGCAAAGCAAAGGATCAATTCTGGTCCAGTCAGGACCCTGATCAGGACATGCCAACCCTTCTGCCAACCAAGGCAAGCTGCAAGTATCACCTGTCAGGGCCTGGTGCTCCTGCTCTGGCTGCCCAGCACGGGCCCCTGGCTGCTTGGCGGCCCTCTCCTGGCTACCCCCTGCAAATTAAAAGACAAAATGAGGCATGTTGGTTGGCGTAGTCAAACAGCAAGCAAGAAGATTCAACAGCAACAGTTCTAACAAGCGTGCAACACACCTGTGGAGTTGGCCTCATTGCACATCACATCCTTGACAAACTGTACAAGGGCATTGCTCCTGCGCAGCTTGGTTGCCGCCAGGACAGCAGCGCGCATCTCCTTGCGGCTGACTGACTGTGCTCCCATCACCCGCTTGGCATGAATGAAGGAGATGACGGCAGCCTCCACCAGTGCCTGCTGCTCACCTGCAACAACAGACCCAGCATCACAACCTTACACTCACATGTGCTGCACAAACTGCTCAGGTGTGACCACTGGCGGCATGCATTCTCCAGTCTGAAACACAGCAATCGCAGGTGCAGGCTCCACATCCCACAGCCACTGGCGAGCTGCAAGTATTACCTGTGAGGGCCATGGGCTCGTGCTCTGACTGCTGTCTGCTGGCCACGTACTGCCCTGCACCCTCCTTCGGCTGCATGCCACCCTCGTCCCCAGCCTGCTCTTGGGCGTCTGTAGCACAGTTTGGACACCCGCAACACACTTCAGGCATGCACTGCTTGTCATAAGTTGTGAATGCTGGTTCGCTACACTGGGACACGACCCGCTTGCATGGCGGGCTACCCAATGGAACCGCCAAAGGCAACTGTCATGCATCTGTCTGCCCAAGGGACTGACATTCATACGGACCTGTCTCCTCTTCCTGCATGTCTGACTCGCCCCCTCCAAGGCCCCCCAGAGGGTCTTCCCAGTCCTCCTCCTCCTCCTCACTCTCCTCCTCACTCTCTTCGCCCTCGTCAGACTCTGCAGCCCACAAAGACAAGTACGTAGTATATGCAGCCATGTTGGCATCTGGGCTTGCTAGTATGCTCAGCTCTGCCTGGGGATGGGGCATACATTCTGCTGACAGCTGCACACAACAGCAGGACAGCTGCAGAGCCTTCTTCTCATTGGTTTGCTTCACATCTTCCAATGTGCTTACCCTGGTGTGCTGCCCTGCGCTGCCGCTTGCTGCCTCGTTGGGTGCCTGCAAGGAACAACATATTTCATTTGGAAGTGTGTGGCAGACTGTTGAGGCAACATGCAGGTTGGCGACCGCGCTGCCACTGTCATTGCCTGCACATGGTGAGAACATCTCACCACCACACCAACTGCTGTTGCTGGCTGATTGCTTAATATCGGAAGGCGGGGACCCTGCCATGCTCACCACCCCACCAACTGCTGTTGCTGGCTGTCTGATACTATGCTTAAATTCGAAAGGGGATCCCTGCCATGCAGACATTTAGGTAGGGGTTCTTCTGCTGCTTGCTGGCACAATTGAGCACATAGGCACTCACCCCCACGGCGCTCCTTGCGTCTGCCCGTTCGCTTGGAAGCTGCAAAGGCACAGGAACATGGCAAAAGTCCATTGAGAGCCAGCATATGGAGCTAGCATATGCAACCATGCATGCAGCATGCACTGCAGCGCTGCACAGCAGCTGTCAGATGGTGCAGTGGGTACATAGCTCTCACCACCACGGCGCTCAACAGCAACCTGCACCGCCTTGTACTCTTCTAGGGCCTCTTCAATCCGGTAGTCTGGCATCTCCTGCTGCAACGCCTCCAGTACACTAACCAAGACACCAGGTGGGATGGTGTTGGTGTGCTCAAAGATCAGGTCACCCTTCCCGACTGGCAGCACCACGAGAATCCCGACCTCTCCACGTGGCATGTTCTTGAAAGCCGCAATGGTCTTCAACTTGATGGAGTACCGTTGCTTAGCTGGCGTCATTTGTGTCTTTCGGCCCTTCCCCTCACGCAGCGCCTTGAGAGTGCGCCCGCCGGGTGCATCTTTGCCGTCATTTGAGTCATCTTTATCTTCACCGATGTTTTCACGACGCCTTTTCCTGCTCATCTGTGCACAAGTATGTGTATGTCAACTGCAAGGGTTGCTCGGATGAAGAGCGAACGATGTGATTTATGATGTGACTGTTTGCGTTGAGAAAAACATATGGAGAGATCCCATAGAAGGAAGCCACTGGTTGCATTTCAAACCCCAACCAAATTCAAATTGTAACAGTAGTCAGCATTGTATGCAGCTCGCAACAAACCAGCAGACGCGTGGCGTGGCTCTGGTCAATAGTGTCAATTGTCGTCTCTCTGTGTGGCTATGCAGCCCTTGAAGGGGGGGTGGAAGTGCAATCTGTTTTGTGCATGGTGTGCTTGTGGTCAGAAGATCATTTGAGCAATCAAAATTGCGGCGGAAGGCTGTTGTTGGATACCCAAGAGCTGAATACCCAAGAGTTGAATACCCACAAGTGAGCCTTGTGATAGCTGCGGCTGGCTGTGCAGCCGCCAGGGGGGGGGGGGGTCCACCAGGTGCATGCTAGGGGCCAACCATCATGTCAACTGGGGTTACATGACGTGCAGTAACATACCACACCACCAGGGCTCAATCCACTGACCTTCAAGTGCTTCAAGGGCATTCCCACATGTGGCCTGGTACTGTGCCGTATACAAGGATGGCTATGTCCCCCCTATGGGCACCAGTAACCATGTGACTTAGCTGGAGGCTGAAGCTGTCGTATCTGTCAACGAAAACAAGTGGTAAGTGATGCATATGCATGTGCAAATGCGGCTAGACGAGCTTCGGGGCCCCCCAACCCTTGGCTCACTGTGACATGAAGGTGTCTGGCCAGTTGCTGCCCTTCTGCTGGGCTGGAGGTTGCATCAAAGCTCCACTGTGATCATCGGTGCTGGGTCATGCTGGCGGGCAGCTATGTACTTCTCTTGCTGAGGCGGGGGGTGGCCAGGAGGAAGCCTTGAAGGCTTGCTGTGAGTGTTGAGCAAGAAAACTGGGATTCCCTTCAATGTATAATTGATCCTCAGTACATCCTTGAGCATTGCATGATTCCCACAGCCTGGCCTGGTCATCAAACTACAATGTAGTATCGCGGATCAACCCAAGCATTATGAGTGGTCAGCCAGATCAGCAAGTCACTGTGATGTTTGCAAGGTGAAACCAATCAACCTGCAACACACTGGACCTAGTGAGGTCATGTCCCCACTGCACTTGCATTGTAGGTGTTAACAGTTACCTGCAGACACACCAGCACGTAGCTGGTGCTGCTGCCATAAATGTACATGCATTGACTGTATCAACAGCCAAGTCTTCCCACACGTGTTGGCCCCTGGCCAGGCACCCAGTCGCACTGCACTGGCCAACACAACAATACTGTAGAGGACCCAGGTGGACCAAAAGAACAATCTCCCCACACACAACTGGCAAAGTCTTCTCAACTCTGTTACAAACTGTCCTTGACAGTGCTGTGCGCACGGTTGTCAATGCAGCTACCACTGCTGGCTGCTGTTTATGTCGAGCAACCACAGCCGTTTATGTCGAGCAACCATCAGCCAACAACCCTCGACATCAACCAGTGCTACACACCACAGAAAGAACCAACAGCAGCTGCTACTTGCAACACTCCCAACTGCCAACTGCTGCTGACAACAGCAGC
Source organism: Desmodesmus armatus (assembly GCA_007449985.2). Taxonomy (NCBI): domain Eukaryota; kingdom Viridiplantae; phylum Chlorophyta; class Chlorophyceae; order Sphaeropleales; family Scenedesmaceae; genus Desmodesmus; species Desmodesmus armatus. The sequence goes on along the minus strand of VIIQ02000127.1, from coordinate 12,381 downwards.
AGCAGTCACCATAGCTGCACAGCAAGACAAACATGGACGATCCATGTGCCCTTGCAGTGCCTGAGTCCTGCAGCCCCCTCTTCATGCCACGTAGCCGCTGGTGGTGATGCTGTCAGCGCTGCCAAAGTTCTCGTCCCACACTGTGTGGAACCAGCCCTCCTTGTCGGTGCGCTGGTAGGTGTGGGAGCCAAAGAAGTCACGCTGGGCCTGTGGGTGAGGATAGCAGACAGGGCAGCGGGGGCAGCAGCTGATGTCAGTATCCTTGCATCAGGGCTCTCAGAGCTCCTCCTGCTGCTGTTCAGATGCATGTGATAGGGGTTTCCACTTGGCTGCATTAGTGACAGCCATATGGGTTTGAGTGCATCCCTCACTGAAGACCTCTCCTGCCAGGAGCCCATACACCAACATCACCCTCCCCCTCCTACCCCCCTCCTCCTGGTAAATCTCCAAACCCCTGCTCGCCTGCACCATGTTAGCAGGCAGCCTCTCCCTCCTGTACGTGTCAAAGTAACCCAGGCTGGCAGTCATGCCCGGCACAGGCACCCCACTGGTCACTGCCAGGGCCACCACCCTCCTCCAGCTGGCATCCCTCTCTGACGGCTCCTTGACGCCAACCCATCACGCCCCTCGACTGCAATCACCTCATTCCCTACCCCACACCCCTACGGTCACCTCCCCACCCCACACAGCCTATAGCCCCCCCCCCCACACACACACTCCTGCTCACCTGCACCATGTTTGCAGGCAGCCTCTCCCTCCTGTACGTGTCAAAGTATCCCAGGCTGGCAGTCATGCCGGGCACAGGCACCCCACTGGTCACTGCCAGTGCCACCACCCTCCTCCAGCTGGCATCCCTCTCTGACAGCTCCTTGGCAAAGTCAGGGTCCACCAGGAGGTTGGGCAGTGCCTCGTCACGCCTGTAGGCCTGCTTGATGCGGTCAAGGAAACCGGCCCTGATGATGCAGCCACCCTGGAGGATTGGGGGGTACGGTGGGGATGGAGATAAGAGGTGGTTGGATACGACAGCAGAAGCATCACAAACACATACCAGCTGTATGCGTATGCTGTCCTTCTGTGTCCCCTCACCTTCCATATGCGAGCAGTTCTGGCAGGTTTGGGCCCCAGCTTACATACAACAACATACTTCCCAACATCATCAACAGTTCAACGCAAATGCAGTACAAAGGCTCGGTGCACGCTGCTGCACTCTCCCACCCCTCACCCCTCACTTCCCCTCACCTTCCAGATGCGAGCGAGTCCACCCAGGTCCACTCCCCAGCCCTTCTCATCACTCTTCTTCTTGATGATGTTCATGCCCTGTGCATAGCTGCACACCTTGCTGCAGTACAGCGCCGCACGCACGTCAGCAATCAGCTGCTGCTTGTCAACACCAGCGGGAGACTGGGGCGCCTGCAACAGCAACAACACACACAACACCATCCATCCATGTTTGATATCTTGTCAACGCTGTAGGAACGCTAGCTAGCTAGCAATGCATGCTACCTGATAATCCTGATGCTCACGCACAGCAACATGGGAGCTTTTAGACCGCACACTGGGTGATACCCTGGCTGCTATACCATGTTACTGACAGCTTGTGACGACATACTTGGCGCAGTAGATGTACTTGGTCTCAAGGAATGCATGAGGGTGGTTCAGCACTTCACACTTCAGCACAAAACTTGCTCCACGGACTCGCTGAACCACCCTCATGCATTCCTTGAGACCAACTCCATCTACTGACAAAGCTGTGGTGGAGGGTGCTGACCACTCCCCCCTCCCACCCGTTGCCCAAGGCGTCGCTGTCTAGAGCCCCCCCCACCCTACCATTGCATCTCAACACCCCCTATACCTCAGCGTACACAAATCCACCCTTTGAAACTCAAGACCAGCCCCTCCTTCCTCCCCGCAGCCCTTGCTGTGGGCATGCCCCCCCCCCCCCCCCCCCCCCGCACGCGCCTGCCACTACACACTGCCTTCTGTCCCCATCTACATTGCACCCTGGCTATGGTGTCTCCCCCTCTGACCTCCAGAACACACACAGTGCCTTGTTGGCTATGAAGTCCCCCCCTCCCGTCCTGAACACGCCCAGGCCCTTACCTTACCTTGAGCCCCAGCTTCTCATAGAACTTTGAAGCTGCCACACTCACAGCCTCATAGAACTGCTGTGGACGTGACGCCCCCCCCTCCAAACATACACCCGCCAGCCTGTCACTACCACAAATTCACCTGGCACCACCCACACCCACATCGCGCACTGGCTATGGAGTCTGCCCGCCCCTCCCCTCCTAGATATTCAGAACACACTCAGAGCGCAACCTTACCTTGAGCCCCAGCTTCTCATAGAACTTGGAAGCTGCCACACGCTCGTCCTTGCAGGCCGACATGTAGCGCCCGTCCAGTGAGGCGGTGATGGTGGGGGCAGCAACAGACAGCTCAGCAGCCTGCTGAACAGTCCACTTGCCTGCAGGGTGGGGGGGTGGGGGGGAGGGCAAGTCAAACAATGTGAAGGAAGGGATATGACGCTGCTTACACCATCAGAGCGGGTGCTGGGGGGATAGTCTGATCACATGTCGCTGTTGACTCCACCACTCCCACACAAACATGGTGCCAAATATCTCAAGACGAAAGACAGTGGCCCCCTGCCCAGCACCGCCACTGCCAGCCGTACACCCACCCGCCCTCACCTGTTCCCTTTGCTCCTGTCTTGTCTACGATCATGCCCACCTCTGTCATAGCAGTACTGTCCGGACCCTACCCTCACCAACATGTATATCTGGCCTGCGAACATAATTATGGTGTAGTGGTGTCACGCATGCCCACCTGTTCCCTTTGCTCCTGTCTTGTCTACGATCTTGTCCACCAGGAATCCTCCTGCCTCCTCATCCTTCTTGTTGGCAATGATCGCACTGATCTCTATCAGGAACGACTGCAGGGCAAACAAGACAGGAGGGAGCGGGGGGGGGGGGGGGGGGGTCGTGGATAAGGGTGTGACTTACAAATGAGGGTGAGGCAAAGCAAAGGGAAATCAGTGTGCGTAGAAAGGCCTGTTGTAGGCAGTGATGGCACTGCTCTCAAACAGGAACGACTGCAGGACAGTGAAGGGAGGGTGGGGGGGGGGGGAGGGGTGTAGTGCCGGCAGGCAGTATTGGTGCGAGGTGCAGCCAATGCAAACGACAGGGAAGCAGATAGATGCCAGGGCACAACATCTATGATAACAAGTGCTGCAAGCCCTGCGCCTGTTGAGATCCCCTGCGTGGCATCAGTTTCAAGTCACTGCAGACTTCAGGGAGGCAAGTAGTGCCCAGTGTATGGACACGAGAGGCAGATGTCTGCATGCAGGTTGCTGCTTTCACCCCCTGCGTGGCACTGATGGCTACATCCACTCTCACCTGGAGCTCCCCTGAGTTCCACTCAGCAAACACAGTGGCAATCTCATCGTTGCTCAGGCCACCCAGCACATGCAGGATGTCATACGCCTCTGTGAGCAGTGACGACATATCAGACAATCAAACACAAAACACAACATGAGCACAGTAACTTGTGGAGTCAGATTCTGCCTCCAGCTGCTGACTTGTTGCAGCAGCAGTAGCGGGATGCACTCAAAATTAGATGTGTGTCCTGCCACTGCACCCTTTACAGAGCCCGCTGCAACCCCAACACTGCCCTGCGCAGGAGCAGCACCTGAGCCACTCCACAAACAAGCAAAACGTGATTAAGCAACAAGTAATGAATCAGGCCAAAGGCCCCGCTCTCGTGATCGGCTATCATACTGCTGCTGTGGCTGCTCTGTGTACCCCTGAGCCATCAGCCTGCTTCCCCCACCTGAGATGAGCTGCATGTCTCCATACTCAATGCCGTTGTGCACCATCTTGACAAAGTTGCCGGCACCTCCATCACCGATGTACATCACACAGGGACCATCGTCCACCTGGGCGGCAACCTGCAGCAGCAGCAGAGAGCAGCATCAGCAGGGGCGCAGGGTGCACTACACTGCATGTACACGTAGCACACTGCCTATGCATTGTGCCGCCTGTTGCTGGCCACGAAGTAGTGGAGTGGAGCCCACACCACATACGCATTCCCAAAGGCACACCGACACACCTTCTCCCTTGATTCCACATGCACACCTAGACCGCTGTCCCCCCCCCTCTGTATCACACCCAGAAAGCATGGAATAATTCAGTCAATGTGACGTATCAGTCCCACCTTAGTGACGATGGGTTCAATGTACTTGTATGCCTCAGCAGTGCCACCAGGCATCATGGAGGGACCTGCAGCAACACACACCACAGCACAGCACAGCATCGCAGCACAACTCAGCATCACACACCGACAAGAGATGATGTCTCCACCGCTTTGCCAGGTACATGCCTGATTGCGCTACTTCGCTCAGTCCGCAGTGACCTTAGTTAGGCCTTTAACTACGTTCCCTGGCGGCGGCTGCCTCCAAGGCTCTTGAGCCCTTGCCCTGTGCAGCGCGTCCCATGCCCATGTAGCGGAACCCCCCCCCCCCCCGCCCTCCTGCATCCTCCTGTCTTGCCCCGGACCTCCATGGACTGCATCTCTCTGATGTGCTGCTCTGGTGCTGTGTTCATCCACCAACAATGTACCCCCCCTGCACCCCAGCTACATCCTGCACCCCCCCCACACACACACAAACACACACACGGTGACCCCCTGTAGCTGACTCACCCCTGCGTGCGCCCTCCTCTCCTCCTGACACTCTCATACCCATGTACGCAGTTGCCAACACCCTCCTGCCTGGACCCCACCCAACCCTCGCACCCCACCCAGCGCGCCCTGTCCACTCACCCCTGCGTGCGCCCTCCTCTCCTCCTGACACTCCCATACCCATATAGCGGAGCCCCTTGGCCTCAACCTTCTGCAAGCGCTTCTCGGTGTTCTCATACCTGACGGGGGGGGGGGGGGTAAACAGGGGGTAAACGCGGGGGGGGGGGGGGGGGGTCAATAAGGGTGTGTACACGACAGAAGCAGCGTGTGCATGTGGTATTGTGACAGTGGAGAGGGGTACATGCAACGGAAACAGCATGTGACATGCCCAGGCTACTGAAGCACCGCCCCCACCACTGCATGCCTGCCCTGGAGAAGAAAAGTTTCACAAAAAAATCCTGCTCACCAGATGTTGGGCAGAACAGCGCCCAACTGCATGTCTTCCAACAAGAGATTAGACCCTGTCCCCACTGCTGCACTGTGCTACTTTGTACTGCTGGTATGCCGTAGCAGACCACTGCCAGCTGTGTTTGCATGGGCTTCTGTGCACTATATGTGTGTACTATCTGCACTGTGCGAGCAAATCCCTGCACATTCTGTCACTGTGCTTGCACATTCTGTCACTGTACTTGCGATCTGTAAGGTGTGAGGGTGATCCCTGCGAAGTTGTGTGTATGAGCAGGCTGCTGTGCTGCGCTCACCATTCTTTCCCTCCATCATTATGTCTCTTGGCTCGGTGTAATCCCCCCAAGGGCACTGAACACCCCCTATAACCCAGAACACTTGTCTGTACTGGGTGACAAAACCCCTGTACAGCTGTGCTGCGCTCACCACTCGTTCCCTCCGTCAATGATGATGTCTCCTGGCTCCATGACCCCCCCCCCCATGGGCCCCAAACAATTGTCTGTACGGCGTGAAATTATTCCTGAATAGCTGTGTATGAGCAGGCTGCTGTGCTGTGCTGTGCTCACCACTCGTTCCCTCCGTCGATGATGATGTCTCCTGGCTCCATGAACTCCAGCAGCTTGTCAATGGTGGAGTCAACAGGGGCACCAGCCTGAACCAACATGATCACACGCCTGCAGGGACACAGCACGACAGCACAGCACAGCACGGCACGCGCCACGCACCAGATCAGACCACAGCACATCAAACAGAGGGGACAGCAGGTGAAAACAGAAGGGGCCAGAGGGGTGCGTGTTGAGCAATGGATGCATCACGTCACTGGACACAGGAGAGAGGCCTGACAACCGTGTCGAACAGTTGCTGGTGCATGTGACATTGATGAGGCTTTGCCTCGGGCCCCCGGCAGTTGGGTGCGCCTGATTGCGCTGTGTGTGGCCAGCCAGTGGGATTATGGCCCCCCTGGTAAAACCTAAAAAAATGTGGCATTGCCAGCCCCTCACAAACTCCTTAGCCCCAGCCCATCCACGCCGCCACCACACCCAGCGACAGCAACTGTGCTGCTATATGCACTCCTTGCCAAAGTGCGTACAAATTTGCTGATTGCACGGAGCTGCCCAGCGGTATGCCCCCCCCCTCCGAAGGCATGATGAACTGCAAATGCAATGAGCGATGTCTGCTGCTGGGTGGCCAGCTGGCATTGTCGCAGCTGCACCATCAGGAACGAACCCCTGCGCCGTGTGTTGGTGTGTCGCACCTGGGCTTTTCCAAGGACATGACAAAGTCCTTGATTTCCTGGAAGCCCCGCAGCTTGTCACCAAGACCTGCAGCACGCAGCAGCAGCAACAGCAGCAGGGAAGCAGCTCCAACTGTAAGCTGGACAGCTCATTTGATGGCACATCAGCTGTCTTGCGGAAATTAGGGTTGTGTCGCAATGCATGGGACACACCACTGCAGGAAGCACATCACTGCACAAGTGATACTGTGAGCCAGCTACTATTCAAGAGCAGCTTCTGCAGCTGAGTGCTGCACAAACGCCCAGGTGGCGGTGCCTCAGCACATGTTCATGCTGTGCCAACTGCCAGGTGTACGCACCCTCCTTCTGTGCCCTGGCCACTGCTGCTGTCGTCTTCTCATAGGAGCGGTTGAACACTGAGATGGGGAAGCCCTTGTCAGCGATGTTCAGGGACAGGTTCTGCAGCAGAGGACGAAGCACAAGTCAGATGCATTTCTGCTGCTGACAGAAACAGACAAACCAGGCTGGCCCACTGCCTCGTCCTGAACAGACGTCCCATGCACGAGATATGCAAACACATGCTACTCCAAATGATAAGAACGAGCCAGGAACCGTCTGCGAGCACCTCGAGCTATGCGTCAGATCACCTTGCGGTTGTTTTCCGAAAGCGCCCACCCCACGCACCTGTCCCATCACCGCCAGCCCCACGAGACCGATCTGAGATACCGCCATCTTTGCCGGTGCGCCGCTGCAGCAACAGGCAGGGGTCAGCATGCGACTGTGGGAAACGCCTCTGCTTGCCAAGGGGTCCTGCATACCTTGGTGCTGATTCAGTGGCTGCTGCTTGTGCAAACACCCTCAGCTGCTTCCTGTGAGCACTAAGGATTCGCCTGGCTGCTGGATGTGCACGCTGGCTTGCTTGGGTGAAGCTGGGTGGACACTTGACAGTCTGGCCTGTGCTGGGTGCAAAGGCGAGCAGTGAGTGGCCAGTGGCCCTTCCCTGTATATTGATCATGCCACACGACTGGAAAAGAAAAGTGAGCGGCGGCGATGGGGTGACTGGAGCGATCTAGCGTGATGTCTTGATCGCGAGCAGCAGAAGTCACAAAGACCGACCAGGTTCAAGGGCGCCGGAATGAGAGGTATCGATCGGTGATCAAGCTTTTGATCTGCAGTTCCCGACACGATTTACTTCCGAAAGGCTCGTGACCTGGAACGCCGAAAGGAGCTGCTCTTTCACGACAGCAGACCGAAACCCTCCTTGCTGCAGAGATGACCCTGCCGAGTTTCCTGAGTGCTGTGGGATCAAGATGTCTAGGGGAATTTACGGGTTGGAGCAGGAATGCTGGGGGTCAAGTGCCCTTTGACTGCAGTCAAACAATCTTCCTGAAGGTCCTTGACAGGGGCAGTGCCACATTCCAGACTGGAAAGATAGATATGCAAATGATTGCAATGATGTAGCACGATACTTTACCTCAGATGTTCTCTCACAGCCACATGGTATTCACTGTGAAGATCATACAGTACACCTTTCATACAGTACACAACACGCTTGTAGAAACAGTCCACAACAACTCTCTTGCATGCATCCATGACATGCAGCAACGCAACTCAGCCGCCACCAACTATACATCAGCTGCAGTTGGCACCAGACCATTCCAACTCGTGACACAAATGCTGCTGTGGGTGCAACATCTAGCTGGGTGCAACATCTAGCTGACAAGGACACCATGGCAAAAAGATCAACCACCCTGTTCCCTGGATGTTTGATGACTACATTCTCAACCCTCTCCCCTGGTGGTTTGAGGATGCAGTCCTCCAGGGATGTTCATCTTGCATCCCTGGAGTCATCTGCTGCTCAATTGTCGGTTGCAACCACCAAGCATCACAGCAGCCCTGCCTGTTTTTGGTGCTGCGTCAGCCAGCAGGCATTCAGCACTAGCAGGCATTCGCAACCAGCAGGCTGCTCAGCAGCGGTCCCAGAGACAGTGCCCATGCAGACTTCATGTCTGCTTAGGCGTAACGATAGACTGACACCCAAGCGAACCCGCAACTGACCAAACCCCGTCCACGCATGTCACCACCACCTAGCCACGAGGCATCCTCGGTGCTGAAAAACCACGACAGCACGACTAACGCTGCACAGAAAAGCCTCCAATGTGCCCGCGCCCGACTGTGGAAAAACCTTGCCTGGAAGAAAAACCCTGCAAGCCCAAATGCAGCGACAAGCAGCCCTGCCTGCGGCTTCAGCTGGTGCAAGGGTACAGGCCTGGGGTAACCACCACATGACGCCAGCACACTGTGCGTTTGAACACAAACACTCACTACGACAACAAAAAAGTAATACGGGTCGGAAGTACCACCCTTGAAGCACCACAAAGCAGCCACAACGACGGGCAAACCAACGCCCCCTGTCCATCAATGCGGACAGGTGAAACACCAAAACCCACCACCACGGCACTGCGCACGCTGCAGGGTCAAACATTCAGCCCAGCCACCTGTCTGCCAAGCCAACTTGCTTGGTGGCTTCTTTCGACTATGCAACAGCTGCCAACACACCATCACCACCCCCACCAACAACTGAACCATGCAGCCAGCATCATCACTACAGCGCACTTGCTGTCTTGCCTGCACCCCTACAAGCACTGCCGTTGCCAGCAAAGGTTTGTAAACTATGCTGGACATGCCGTGCAGACCCTCCCTCACATGTCAACCTTGCTGTGACGTATGGCCAGCAATCATGGCCAGCAATCATGGCCAGCAATCAACAGGCTGTCATGCTGTCAGCCTGCCGGGCATTGACAAAGGACGGCGGTCAACAACAATGCTTTCAAGTCTATCACAGCTCAGTTGCTGCTGCTGCTGTGCTCAGATCAGCACAGCCTGCTGCTGGCACCACTCAGTGACTGTGCTCTGAACAGCTGCGCTGCTGCTGCTGCTGCTGCCGTTCAGTTGAGTGTCTCCAGCTGCTCAAAGACCTTGTACACTAGGTACAGCGCTGCAACGCCAGTGGCGATCATGAAAGCATCATTCAACTGGTTGTCGTTCTTTTGGAAGAACTGCAGCAGCGACAGCAAGCAGGCAGTGATACAAACATCCACGTCATATTGACACACCACACTAGGGGTTCATGTAATACTCATCTTCGTCCATGCTTGACAGCGAACTCAAGCTCTGAGCAGCAGCCTTGCCCACAGCGTCCAAGGCGTCCTTGCCAGCTGCCTGTCTTGTCTATCACAACATCCCCCACAACAAACCCAACCCTGACACACCCTGACACGACAACAACCCTGACAAACCCAGACCCTGACCCTGCCCACCCTGACAAAACCTTACACACCACACACAATATACCCACTTACCCTTGTTGGGTCGTTGGGGTTCATGTAGTATTCATCTTCATCCGTGCTAGACAGTGAATTCAAGCTCTCAGCAGCAGCCTTGCCCACAGCGTCCGAGGCGTCCTTCCCTGCTGCCTGCGCACTCCACAGCGCACGGCTGGCGGTGGCTGCTGCTGCTGCTGGGGGGGACAGACCAGACAGGTCCCAGGACTCCCTGCGCAACACCAACAGCAACAGCATCAGCAAAAGTAGGTCACACTGCGCGGCGGGAAGTTCAAGAGTTCATAGTGTAGCTGGCGGTGGCTGCTGCTGCTGCTGCTGCTGCTGCGGGGGGGGGGGGGGGGGGGGGGGGGGGGCAGACAGGTCCAGGGCTCTCTGCGCAACACCAACAATTCAATCGTGGTTAAACTGCATGGGGGGGGGGGGGGTAAGGGTTCAGTGTGTGTGTTTTAGGGGGGGGGGGCAGACCAGACAGGTCCCAGGACTCCCTGCGCACAGCAACAGCAACAGCAGCATAAAGAATCAGTGATGGGGCCTGCAAGGATCATGGTGTAGATAACACGCACTGCCGCACCACTGCTGCTGGTGACTCGTACACCAGTGGCTCGTGCATTGGTCCCCAAAGACATGCTGTGGTTTCAACCATCACACCAGCCCTCTGCCCCCCCCCCCCCTCCTCAAGCAAGGCTGTGTGTCGAATCAACCGTGCAGTCCACGCACCCCACCCACCCCACCCACCCCCTGCCTCCCACACAACTCAAAAGGTCCTATGCGACTCCATGTGCATTATCTCTACAGGTCTCTACTGACACAAAAGGGCACTCACGTGTGGTTGACAACGCGCCCCGTGAGCAAGTTCAGCTCAAAAACACTCTTGATGGGGATGGTTACAGCAAAGGCTGACAGCTGCCCGCTGAGTGTCCAGTCTATCTGGGCACGCTGGCCGTCAATCATGGCCAGCTTGCTCACAACCTGCGACATGAGTAATGTAGCACAAGGCAGGCAGAGTGTACAATTGAGTGTCCAGTCTATCTGGGCACGCTGGCCGTCAATCATGGCCAGACTGCTCACAACCTGCGACAGAAAGCAACACAACACCAGGCAAGAGTGTACAAGGGTGACTCGTGGTTAGTGGACGACAACGGGGGGGGGGGAGGGGGGCAGGAAGGTGTGCAGACACTGTGGCTGTGTGCGTGCTGCTGTACTGGTATCCCACAGTGCCGAATTGCACTTGGATGACCCTGGCTAACAGGATGACAGGCATCATCCCATTGCCAGTTGTTAATGCTGTGTGTTCCCCAACCTAGCCCTTCCCTACCCCTTGGAGCTGTGGCTGGACGGCTCAGTCCTGCGCTGCTGCTACTGCCCCTGACGCTGCTGTCTGCATGCACAAGTGTGGGTGGTCGTGGGCCATGTCGTGCAGGACGGTGGGGGTTGGGCTGTGATCACTCCCTGATCAGTCCTGTGCTGCTGCTGTTGCTGCTTCTGCTACTAACCATGTCTGCCTGCGTACATGAGTGGGTTATGCTGGGCCATGTGGTGCGTGCAGCAGCGGCTGTGGTCGCTCGTTGCTGTGGGCTGCTGCTGCTGCTACTGCAACTGCCCCTGATGTTCTGCACAAGGTTGCCAGTCACCCCACTTGCTGACAGCCACCGCAAACACCCTTTCGCGCTGCTCCCCCCCCCCCCCTGCTGCTGCATGTGCACAGCAGCTGTGGTCACTCACTGCTTTGGGCTGCTTGAGTGCTGCGCGCGGCCACATTGCTGCCTGTACTTGTCGCGCCCCTTGAAGCTCCTGAAGCCGTCGCTGAATGTGACATCAGGCTGGAAGAAGTTGGTGTTGTAGCTCAGCCGACTGATGTCACGAGCCTGCAGGAGGGGAGGGGGGGGGGGTGCGTACAGGTGTTGCTGTGTGTGGGAGAGGTGTGTGTGTGTGTAGGGGGCCGGTGTGTAGATGTTGGCAACAAAACAGGCGGTGGTTGGTGATTGTCAGAGAGTTGTGTCGCTGAAAGTGACATCAGGCTGGAAGAAGTTGGTATTGTAGCTCAGCCGACTGATGTCACGAGCCTGCAAGCGCGCGCGCGCGCGCGCGGGGGGGGGGGGGGGGGGGGGGGGACTCAGCGCTGCTTTGGTTGGGAGTGACAACTGGTGCGACATACGTCTGCTGTCTGGGTCGCTGGGTCGCTGGGTCGCTGGCTTTCTGTCTGTTCCACCACCAAACATCTTGATCTCTAACAAGTGCAGTCAGTCTCGCCACCAATCCTGTTTCTCTGCAAGTAGGAGCAAGCCACTGACTGTGGATCCACTGATGCATAGCAGGGTGATGGGTGCTGGGTTGTAAAACATGTTCTAGGTTGAACATGCAGTTCCTTGGGCAAGCCGGGCTGTCAGATCCCGCTGCTTGGGCAAGCCAGTCGATCTGGCACAGCGACTGTTGGCTCAGCCGTTCCTGACGAGTATGCCAGACTACTGATCAGTTTCCATCGTGGAAGCGTGCCGTCAGTAACAAGTTGCTCGTTGCACAACGCCCAAGGACTAGTGCCCCCCACACTCAGCGCTGCTGTGGTGCTGCAGATGCAGCAGGACAGGCTGGATGCTCACCAGGACCTGACTGTCTGCTCCACAGCGGCTGGATGTGCACACGAAATCATCGCAGTAGTTGGTGTCC